>PVJS01005737.1:26621-62975 GCA_004027185.1 Glis glis | reverse complement strand
AAAGAGAGAGAGAGAGAGAGAGAGAGAGAGAGAGAGAGAGAGAGAAAGAGAGACAGAGAGGAGAGAGAGACAGAGAGAGAGAGAGAGAGAGAGAGACAGGGAGAGAGAGAGCGAGAACTGAGGCTGGCCGCGAACCCGGATCCTCCGGTCTCTGCCTCCCAAAGTACTGGGATTACAAGTGTGCGCCACCACGCCCGGCTTTGGTGACATTTCTTGAGGTCTCTGGCAACTCCTAGAAGTGACTGTTAAGCAAAGACTAGAGAAGAAAGCTGAATTCTCCTCTTAAACCCAGAAGTCAAGCCCATGAGGGTGATTCTTTGCCTATATTTCTGTTTATTCAAGTAAACATTTAACAAGCATATACTATATGTAAACCCATTGAAAACCCCAGGGACCAGCCATTGTCTTCATGGAAATTACACTCTGGTGGATGGTTGGGGACAGGCACTTTTCAAAACCAATTTCACAATCAGTTGTTTGACCGCAGTTGGGTTAAGTGGTAACGTGGGAAGTGCGAGGAGTGAAGTTACTTTAAATTCGGAAGATCTGCACAAGGCAGCAACTTCCCTCCTCCCTGTAACTCCAAGGTTTGAGACCACCACCACCAACATTTGGATGGATAAATGGATGGGTGCAGATATGCCAACAGGCATCCTAAATTCCCAATTAGAAAATGGGATACGACATTGAAGGTCCTTTCCTTTTTTAGGTCTTTCTGATGTAATTAACTCCCTTCATTAAAACTTTAAGAAAAGTCTGTCTCATTTTTCCCTCTTACTCTAATGCATCCTAAGTTTTCTCCAACTGTGAAGAAAGCAAATTTCATCATGGTTTTTTCAGAACTATGTGGTTTTCAAAAAAAAAAAAAAAAGCCAAGCAATCTGCCTTATCGGTATCTCTTCCAATTAATGTAATCTTGTTTCTGTTATTTCCACCATATTTTTCAATCCAGCGAGCCTCATTACATTTGCAAGTGCATTAAATTGGAGCCTCTCTAGAAGGAGAACGATGATTATCAGCTAATTTAATTATGTTTCTACATTTGCAGCATTTAATGACGTCTGCCATTGTTGTTGGGGATTCATACATTGGCTCTAGGTAGAAATTAGCTCTGATCCCGTGTAAAGTTTACGTTATCAGATAATACTTGACAGCTCATTGAGGTGCCTGTTCACTCATTTTTGAATCTAATCAAAATTGATTTATGTGCAATCAAATTATGGGAATAAAGAAAGGGCTTCACGAAATTTCGTTGCTGATTATAGTGTTGCCTGCCTCTCAAGTCACGTCAATGGGCGCTTTTCGGTTTTGTACCAGCATCTCATTGGGGTCTAAAATTCTGCAGGGATTTGCGGTTTGGTTGGTTTGTTTTTTGTTGTTTTCAAATTGCATTGTGGTTCAGTACTTTTGACCTTATGATCCAGGTCAGATTGGAGGTTTATGGCCCTCAGTTGGGCGTCCGGTGCAGCAAGTATTGTCTGGCTGTGCATTTGGGTTCGGGCTCTTGGCTGTGGTTTAGAGCCTGGGTGACCCCTGGAGCAGGAGGGAAGCCTGTGTTTCCCAGGAGCTGTTCCTGAGCATCCCAGGGACCGGCTTATCATTGTTCCTCCTTCCCCATGGGTCCCTGTCTATAAAAAAAAATAGGCACATAGACCCAGTGTGGAGTAAAATACAGAATTCAGTTTATTACCAGTGAGGCTACACTGAAAACTTTTTTTGTACGTTTGTTTAACCAACACTTCAATAGTATTTGTGTGCCAGATACAATTTGGAGGTCGATACCAATAAAAGTCCACTTAGTTGCCACAGTGACCTAAAGGCTGATCATGATTATTATACCTCCAGCACATTTTAAAGATGGGGAAACTGAGGCACAGAGAGCTGGAGTTTCTTGCCCAAGCCTGCCCAGCTGGCATGCGAGAGTCCCAGGAGGCCAAGCAAGGTGATCGGACTCCCTCACGTGCTCCTAAGCCAGATGACCGGCTGCAGCCCCCTAAACTGAAATGAACACTCTGACCCAAATCCTTCAGCCCTCCAGCCATGACTAGATCCTGGTGCCAGCTGAGCTGCGTGGAGGGCCGAGGTCCACCCTGGGAAATAAGATCCAGAGACAGGGAGCTTAAGGCTGGCCTCCAGAAGGTAGGGCCTGGAACCTGCCCCAGGTGTGCTTACCTGTCCTAGGTAATGCTTACCTTCCCTAAGGGAGCTTAGGAAGCAGGGGTCAAAATAAAAACATGATGTACTGCTTGGAGATAGCAAGCAGGACAGAGAGAGAGAGAGAGAGAGAGAGAGAGAGATGAAGATTCATCTATCAGCAAAATCATCCATCAGAAAAGTCCTTCTAACCCCATGATGTACACTTGGGTGAGAGAAAAGATTGGAAACTCACTCCATGCTCATAACCCAGTGAAGAATCTGAGTAAGTCCCCAGGTCTCGAGGGAGGAGAAGATGAGAGTTACTGACCCCTGGACTGAGTCTTAAGAACCTATGACATTCTTGAGACATGTGATAGATGAAGCATGTTTCCAGTCAGAAAAGCAGCAAGCTCTAAACACAGGTGCGAAAGTGAAAAGGGTCAAGGGTCCTGGGAGGCTGAGAAAGGGAGAAGATGTGGTAGAAGATGAAGATGGAGGCAGGCTGGGGGAGGACAAGAGCGTTACACAAGGCAGGCCTGAGGTGGGGCACACATACGGTATCTCTCTATATAACGGAGACTTTCTGCAGACATTTAGACATCCTGTAATAGTGTGTGGCTTGCAGTAATCCCTCTTTGGAGGGGCCATCCTCAACGGGTCCCATGCAAGGCTGCCTCTCAGCACCACCGACCGTGTCAACAGCAATAACAACATGATTGGTGTCACAGCGGAGCAGGTCTCTGAGTGTTCATAAAGGCATCCGTGGGTCACTGAACACGAATGTGTGTGAGCCTGGCTGCCTTCCTTATCTGTTCTCAAGGTATCATGGCTACCTTCCAGCACAGGAGACTCTCTGCCACATCGTTTGAGTATTGCTTTCTGCCTCTTACAGCTTACCGTACATCTTGCTCGACTGGCTGGTCTCTCCGGAGGATAGAATCTTAAGAAGGTGTACTCTGTGGTAGCCAAAGTATATTTTTCACCTTGGTCACAATTAGGTAGCTTTCCCACAAAGGGTTGACTGGTGGAAAAACATTAGTTTTCTCCTGAGATTCCAGTGTGTCCCAGGAGCGGGGTGTGTTTGTATGTTTCATGGTGCACGCACATGGGTAATCATTTTGTCTTAATTTTTGGTGTTCAATTTTTTTTCAACACTTTGTTATGTTATTTTTTTCAACTGTAGAAAAAAAAATGAGTCATGAACACCATTTTTTCCCACTACTAAGATGCTACATAATACTTTTGTCTTATTTGTTGTATCGTATGTCTATCCCTTTCTTCATCCATCGGTCTATGTTCTTGTGGTTTTTATGCAGTCCACAGTGAATGGCACCAGTGTCCTTCACCCTTCAATGGGATGCAGATCTTTAATGAGAATTTACAATTCCACGGTCATTTTTAAATTTTAAGGTAGAATTGATTGATATTGAAATACATAAACCTTGAGGGGAACCATTGGCTGAGTTTTGACAACTAAGTACATTTGTGTGACATGGAATTCTATGAAGACAAGGAAATGTCCCTTGTCAAGTTTAGGCATGATCCATATATATGCATTAGAAAATGAATATGCACATTATACATATAATCATAGTTTAGATTAAAAAGTGAAGCTCGGCGTGGTAGTGCGCCCTTGTAATCTCAGTACTTGGGAGGCTGAGACAGAAGGATCGCAGATTCAAAGCCAGCCTCAGCAACGTAGCCAGACTCTCTGCAGCCTAGCAAGATCCTGTTTCAAAACAAACAAAAAATAAAATAAAAACGGCTGGGAGTAGAGCTCAGAGGGAGAATGCCTTAGGTTCGATCCCTGGTACCCAAAACAAAAAAAGTAAAAAGTAAATGCATGTGCATAGATATATGTACACATATGTATTTGTGTATAACTTATAGAGTATGGAGGTGGCATGCAGACAGGTGGAAATATGCAATTGTGTTGGGAGCGCACCTCTGTTCGGCAATTACAGGCCCAGGGAAGAGGTAACCGGGTCCTATTAGCATCGTCTTCAGAAAGAACATGAGCATGTAAAATGTGCTGGGCTGCACTGGTGTAAATCCCACGATGAATGGAAAGAAACACCGTGTTATTCATCTAATTGAGGATGTTTAACGACTTTTTGCCCTGAGACTACCAACGGCTACAATTTTTCAAAGTCAGCCTTGATTTAGGTTTTATTTTTAAGTACTCATTAATGTCACAAATACTTAAGTTGGGATCAGCCGTCTTCATTTAAAAGCTAGGCTGTGCTTCATCTTGTGACCCTGGAACGTGTAGATAGAAATCAACATTAATTGGCAGGATGAATGAGGAGGGGGAGGGTGGGTGTGTGGCCGCAGTATTCTTAGAAAGGATCTTGAGAGAGATGCCCAGGGCCCCTTAACCGGCGATGACAACTAGATTTTAATTAACAGCAGGTGAGCCCGTGGTCTGCCGTGTGACATTTAGGTGGATTGCGGAATATCCTTTCCCTTTGAACCACATTTATTGCCAGCTTAATTAGTCCTTCTGAGATAGCCTGGCCATTAATGGCAGCCTCTCCATTTAAGATCCTTTTAACCAGACCTTTTATTTTTGAGTTTTTATCTGTCTCATTTTGGTAGTAGCTTAATGTTATAAAAGATCTGGACTAACTCATTTTAATGACCTCCGCCGCACAAATGCTAATTTTACATTTGGCCTTATTTCAGTTGGATTTTTTTTATAAGACCATTGCTTTCAGAAGGACAAAAATGGAAAGATTAAACCCCTTAGTGTCATCTGCCTGAAAAATCCTGTGGTTTCTTGTGACAGGAGGAGGGTTTTCAAATCCCTCCTTGGTCTAAGCTTCTGCGCTTGACATCTCATTATTTTACTCCGCTCCTTCAGCATCACCTTCACCCAGTTAATTAAGTAACTCATTGAATGTATTATTCAGTCTTGATTCCCTCGTCCATGACAGAAAGGGATGGGGCTGCTGCTCATCCCTCCCCTCCTGCCGGGCTTTCTCCTGCCTCTTCCTCTTCTGTCCACACCCAAGGAAGGAAGAAAAAGAAAGGGTCAGGGCAGATAAAGAGCTGGTGTTTTACTTTTAATATGGGAATTTTACTTAAAACAAAATTAAGTTGATGATGGTGAAGATGATGGCTATGGGTCTTGGTTCATATAAATGCATCATTACTCTATGCCCCTGGTGCTGGCTTCGGTACCTTTCTTACATCCTTTTATTTATGACTCCTAACAGCTCTATGAGTAAGTACTGTTAAGATCTCCCTTTGCAGATAGGAAAGCTAAGAGTCAGTGCAGTTTGCTGATTAGGTAAAGTCTGAGAGCCAGTAGGCACCAAAACCCTAATTCGAAGCATAAATGAGCTGATTCTTAATACTCGTAATCTCCACAGCATCTCTGGTAGGTATTTTTGTATTGACAGTTACATTTGCATTCCTAATGTATAGGGCAGATGGAGATTTTTGCTAAAAATATCATAAGAGGGATGTTTCAGTCAGCATTCCCACTACTGTGACACAAAATACCTGATGACCACAACCTAGAGAAAGGTTTATTTGAGGGGCTTACAGCTCTGCAGGTTTCTAAGGTTTCAGTCCATGTTAGGCCTGGTTGCATCTGCAGAGCTCAGGTCATGGTGGCAAGGAGCAGAGAGAGGGCAAACGAAGGGAGCGAGGGACATGTATATATAGTCCCAAGGCCACCGACAGTGACCCACCTCCTCCAGCCACACCTTCCCTGCCTCCTTTACCAACCAATAAATCCATTAACCCATCAATGGATCTATCCACGGATAAATTTAGAACCCTCATGATTCAATTATTTCACCTCTAGGTTTTTGTATTGCCCATACATGAACTCTTCTAGGGGGACATTCTGGGCATGGTGGTGCACACTTGTAATCCCAGTACTTGGGAGACTGAGACTGGAGGATCCAGGTTCGCAGCCAGCCTCAGCTACTTAGTGAGGCCCTCTGCAACTTAGCGAGACCCTGTTTCAAAATAAAGAATAAAAAAATGGGGCTGGGGGTGTAGTGCGGAGGTAGAATGCCCCTGGGTTCAATCCCCAGTACCGCAAAAAAAAAAAAAAAAAAACCGTAAGAAGAGATGTCCAAGTTGTAGACCACCTGACCACCTACAGCTTCTGACTTGTTCAGGGCAGGCATTGGCAGAGAAAGCTGACTTTCTTCAGTCCCCAAGGACAGTGTGCTGCAGGGACATTTGCCAAGCAGTGATGATGCACGGCCCTTTACTTGTGTACGTTAAACTTCAATGAATCATGTTTAAATGTCTCCCATTGAGTATTATTTGGATTTGGTAGGGGGAGGGGGCTGCACTTAGACTTAACTAATTGGTGTCAACCCAGTTGGAAATAAATAAGAGGTTTAAGGTGGATGCACGCGGAGGGGGGATATTTGGTGAGGACACACAGGGAACGAGGGAAGAGACACTAACATGAAAAGGCAGATAGAAAATTTAGAAGGTCGAAGCCAGAGTAATTGAAATAGAGCCTTGGAAATTGCAGATCTGAGAAAGAATTGGAGGTTAAGTGGTAGGTAAAAAGGAGGGTAAGGAAAAGTAAAGAGATAGAGTGACACCAAGAACACTGTGTGTGTGTGTGTGTGTGTGTGAGAGAGAGAGAGAGAGAGAGAGCGAGAGAGGTGAGAGAGAGAAAATATACTTAAATGCACTTTAAGAAAGGTGAAGGCAGACCTTATCAAGAAGATGAAGTAAAAATAATTATTTTTTAAAAACCCTGTTTATTCCCAGTACTTGGGAGGCTGAGACAAGGAGGATTGCAGATTCAAGGCCAACCTCAGCAGTATAGGGAGACCCTTGTTTCAAAAAAAAAAAAATAGTAAAATTAAAAGAGCTGGGGGTATAGCTCAGAGGGAGAATGACCCTGGATTCAATCCCCAGTAACAACAACAACAACACAGGTCTTTATGATAAAACATCTCTTTTCAAGGGGCGTCTCACTCAATGAAAGGACAAGTTGCACAGGGAGGTGGGTAAAAATCAGGCTCAGACAAAAAATATCAGGCTCAGCCATTGAATGCTCTAAGTTAGTCAGTAATGAGCCAGTGCTAAGTGCCTGGCACTGTGTAGGGGTGAGGATCCAACCTGGAAAAAACAGGGTGACTCATTCTCATGGGACTGAGGATCTAAAGGATCTACAGACAGGGCAAGCAAGGGCACAAAGGCAAATAACAAGCCTAGAAACTTAGCGAGACCCTGTTTCAAAATAAAATAAAAAAATGTTTTTAAAGGGCTGGGGATATAGCTCAGAGGTCAAATGCCCCGGGGTTCAATCCCTAGCACCACAAACAAAAAAAAAAAAACAAAGTAGATGCAAACAATGGTGAGTGAACTGAAGAAAACGAGGCAGAAATGATTGAGCATGAGCATTCCTGGGCCCTGTAAACCGACATCGGGTGGAGAGGAGTCCACCCAGGGTGTCCACCTGGGAGCTGTGCAGGGGAGGACAAGCAGCTTCCCGCCAGCGCCCCTAGCTGGATACAGATCCCTGCATCCAAGGAGCTGTAGGAAGGCCTGGTCGTTGAAGGGGAAGGAGCAGAGAAAGTAGAGACATCTTTAGGAAATGATCCATGGGAGAGTTGGGTGCTGTTGTCAATGAGATGGGGAGTCCATGGGATTTCAAATGGAGACATTCCAGTTTGATTAACGTCTGACAAGGCTGTGCTGAACTTGGCATTTTAATCTGCTGATTATATGTTGTGCGCCCTGGACAAAGTCACCTGGCCTCTCTGAACCTCAGCTTCCTCTGCTCCAAGGTGTAGACAGTGACCGTCCTTACTGGGTGGGACTGCTGTAGAAGTGCGGCACCTGAACCCTGTCGGGATGTGCCCCACATAAAGCCAGAACCTGCCACCTAGACACAAAAACCCAAACACACGGCAAGAAAAGATCTGGGAGCCCTGGGACCAGTCGTTACCAAGATAACTGGTCAGATTCCATAATTTGACTATTATGAATTGTACTGCTATAAACAGGGATATGCATGTAGCGCTATAATATTCTGACTTCAATTCCTTTGGAAAGATGCTTAGGAGAGGCGTTGCTGGGCCATATGGTGGTTCATTCCCAATCTTTTGAGAAATCTCCATACTGGCCGGGCGTGGGGGCGCACGCTTGTAATCCCAGTACTTGTGAGGCTGAGAACGGAGGATCCGGGTTCGCGGCCAGCCTCAGCTACTTAGTGAGGCCCTCTGCAACTTAGTGAGACCCGGTTTCAAAATAAAGTATAAAAAATAGGGCCGGGGGTGTAGCTCAGAGGTAGAACGCCCCTGGGTTCAATCCCCGGTACCGCAAAAAAATAAGTAAGAAACCTCCATACTGATCTCCATGGTGGCTTTCCTAGTTTGCAGTCCTACCAACAGTTTATAAGAGTTCCTACTTCCCCACATCCTCGCCAGCATTTATTATTGTTTGTGTTCTTGATGATATTAATGCTAAGTGAGATTAGCTAGTCTCAAAAACTGAATAGTTGTATGCTTTGTCTCATATGTGGAAGTTAGATAGAAATTAGGAAACAAGGGTGACCTTAGATAAATGAGTAGAGACTCCAATGGAGTGATGGACAGGGTTTAGGGGAGGGAGGGAGGGGAATAGAGACATAAAGAAGGTAACAGTTGAAATAATGCTTTGTATGTATGTTAAACTACCATTGTCCATCTCAAAGGCATGTACAGGGAAGGGGAGGGAGGTGGAACCCAGAGGGAAGTGCTTCATGACATGTGTCCGTGTGTATTCCTGTCGCTCTATACCTCAGTATGACGTAAACTTATAATGCACCAATTAAAAAAAAAAGATAACTGGTCAGAGAAAAAGATTTGAAGTCAGTGGAGAAATAAAAAGGACTTCATAAACAATCTGTTTTAAATCCATTATTTGCAAGATGATCTTCCTGTGTTTATTAGAATAATGTCACAGTACTTCCTTGCCTAGAGACCTGCGGCTGTTAGTCACATGCAGAACTGAAGTCCAGGGTCTCTTGTCCTTAGCTCTGGATCTCAGCGGAGCAGAGGTGAGGGTGGGGGGTGGGAAGGCGGCCCCTGGATGTCTTGCTGGATGTTCTCCGTGGACCTCAGTGACAGGCCAAGAAGCTCTGCTGCAGCCGACCCAGCCTGGGGCTCATTGATAAAGCTCAGCTGCACCGGGCCGGCGACCTCAGGCTGACCGTGGCAGACCTTATCCACCGAGGCTCTTCTTTTCATTATATTTGCCATTACTGGAAGCTGATCTTTTTTCTTAAAACCTGTTAACCTCATACGAGGTGCTTTGGCCATTTGAGCTCCCAGACGGGAAGTTGTCAGGGAACGGTAAGCCTCCAGAATAGCTTGGGAGCTTCCTGGAGTTTGGGGTCCTGGCGAGGTCCAAGAAAAGGTGAGAGGGGATGGGACAGAGAAAATAAGTACATGGACCATTTTTCCTGGAGTCTGGCTGGTGTCCCCAGGGATATGGCTTTTAGTAGCCTGTAGGCAAAGTCCCATGGTGTCAAATTTAGGGACTCACAATGCGTGTGTCCATTTCAGTGAGGATGTGGGTGAGCCCCTGAGCTGGGGTGTGAGAGGCCAGGCGCAGACATCTGTGACTCCTGGGCCAGGAAACAGGGCTCTTGGAAGGCAGGAGGAATGTGGGTCTTTGTTGTTGGTAGTGGTATTTTTGAGATGGGTGTTATGTTTATGTCCTTTTTTTTCCCCAAAAGAAATATTTTTTAAAAAATTCTATTTATTTATTGTGTTCAGGTTTTGAAATGTATATACATTTTAGAATGGCTAAGTTGAGCTAATTCAATGTTTGCATCATCTCACATACATTTGTTTGTGGTGAAAACACTTAAAGCCTGTACTATTGGCAATTTTCTTTTTGTGTATGTGTGTGGGGGTAGAGGATGCTAGGGATTGAACCCAGGGTCATTCAGCCTCTGAGGTACACCTCCAGCTCTATTTTAATTTCAGTTTTTATTTTAAAACAGGGTCTCACTAAGTTGCGGAGGGCCTTGCTAAGTTTCTGAGGCTATCCTTGAACCTGCAATCCTCCTAGCTCAGCCTCCCAAGTACTAGGATTACAGGTATGCGCCACCACACCCGGCTCTTAGCAGTTTTCAAGGATATAATATATTATCATCAACTCCGGTCACTATGTTGTACAATAGATCTCTTGAACATAGTCCTCTCGCTCAAGTTTTATATCCAGAAATTGTTGGTGAACCTCTAAGCCCACAGACTCCTGAGCTTGTCTAAAGAGAGCCCCACAGTTGCTGGGTTCTAGAGCCAATTGGGGATGGCTGTAGTTGGCCAGGTTTCTCATAAAAGTCCTATACTCACCCAGAGATACACAGAGAGAGTGTGTCTGCATTCTGTCATTCCGAGGAGCTAATGGAGGCTCATATGGTTAGAAAAGCTGATGAGTGGTAAAGTGTTCTTTCACTCCTCTGTCGAGAAGAGCTTCTCCTATGGACTTCGGGGTACACTAAGAAAACGAGGGAAAGGCAACTGGCGGAGCAGTAAGATCGTCCCTTGAGTCAAACACACCAGGTGCACGTCCCAGCGCCAGTGTCTGTGAGCTCTGCGAGTCTAGGAGCGGAGCCTCACCTCTCTGAGTCTGTTTCTTCTAAAATGAGGATAGTCACCGTGCCTGCCCCACAGGGTAAATCCCACGGGGTGAAGCGTTGTTCTATGGACAGTCGGCCTTCCATATCTGTGGGTTCTGCAACCTCAGAATCAAAACATTTTGGGGGTATTATCCTCTTTGAGTTGAGTTGCAGAGGATAACACTCCAATGGACATGATGTACATACACAAACTTATGGATGCCTTTCACAATGTTGTGCACAGGGAGGGGGAGGGAGTGGGGTGGGAGCTGGGGGACAGCTCACCGAGTTCTGTGTGCACGTATGTCTCTATCACTCTGGACTTCATCATGATGTATGATTACAATGGATCAATAAAAACAAACAAACCCCAATATTTTGGGGGGTGGACAATTGTGTCTGTACTGAACATGTACCAAGATTTTTCCTAGTTGTTTCTCCTAAAAAACACAGTACAACTCTTATATCCATATCATTTACAATGTGTTGGGCATCATAAGAAATCTAGAGATAATTTAAAGTTTTATATATATATATATATATATATATATATATATATATATATATATGTTACATGCAAACACAGGCTACTTCATAGAAGTGACTTGAGCATCCATAGATTTCGGTATCTTTGGGGTCCTGCAACCATATGGCACTAAGGGGTTCCTGGAATAAAGAGTTGGTTGCTTAGTCTTGTGGAAAGGGCTCCTGTCCATTTCCTACCAGAAAGCAAAATGCCAAGCCAAGGTCACAGGAACAGAAAACTGCTTCCCCAGACACTGTGGGTCACAGGGGAACTAGAGTCCAAGGGACTGTGGCAAATATCAACTCCCAAGGACGGTCAGGGCATCTATCGGTAGAGTTTGGTATCCTTGGGGCCCTCCACACATATGGTACACATTCAGGGTCCATGTATTTAAAGGTACATGTTTATTAAAATAGCAAATCATTAATTTTGCCATATTTACCCATAGTCCCATGTCAAATTTAGGGATTTGAGCATGTGTAGATTTTGGTATATGTGGGGTTCTGGAGCCAAACCTCATGACTACTGAGAGATGTATATATATTTACTATAATATACTCTTTCATATATTGTATGTACATATATATACATTTAACATATATGTTTATATGTATACATTTTTATCACTAGGATGAGTTTTTAGGAGGTGGTCATGTTCCTGTTGCTACCCTTGCATCACGGAGCTGATGACTCATGGATGAGTCGGGCGTTGTAGAAAAGGCTCTGCAAGTACAAGTTCGGGTAAAAACAGCCCCGTGGTTGAGAAAAGGACCCAGGCCAGGTGTTGAACACAGCAGTCTGCTCCAGGTGGGCTTCAGGGAGGAGGTGAGGATAGCGGTGAGCAGATATAGGTGAGCAGAGGGTGATATAGTGATTCAGGATGGGGTATACTGTGAGCCAAGTTCATGGACCGTGCAAAAGTTTTAGGGATACAGAGATTGAATTGGGACGCAGGGTCTGGGGAGGGACATTGAAATGGTAGAAGGTAGGTAGGAATGGAGCAGGGCAAAACCCTCTGCAATTTCAACACCCTCACGCTTCTGTCTCGTGGTGTGGTGCATTCCAAATTATTTCCAGATAATTACAGTATACCAAGGAGATGGATTAACTAACTGATGTTTATTTATATTATCAAATGTAAACTAGTTTGATGCACTTGGCTAACCCTGCTCACATCTTTAAAAAGTCAATATCAGATTCATACACACACACACACACACACACACACACACACATAGACACACACACAAATATTTAAACATTTATACTATGACTAACCTACTGGAAATCAGGGTTCTGGTATTTTGAGTTACATTTTAATTGACAAAAATTGTGTGTATTCATTGCATACAACATCGTGTTTTGAAATTTGTGTGCATCGTGGAATGGCTCCATCCAGATAATGAACATGCACCTCTATTATCGCCAACCATGTGAATTTCACAAATCTGGAAGTCATGACATGAGTCAGGAAACCCCAAAACAGAAAATACATTCAACTTTTAACAGTTTGAAGTGCTAAAGCATTCCCCAGATAACTAGCGATGAACTGGGGACAAAATTAAAGGAAAACACAGCCGGTCGTGAAGCAGGTGCTAGAGAACATTGAAACACACAGAAGGCTGAATATTTCCAAGAGCACATCAACCTGAGGGTGTTTGGCAGGAGGCAAGACATCAACGGCCACCAGCATGCTGGCGGTCCTCACTGTGCTGGCTCACAATGCTGAAGCCAGACATCCGTGTTCAGGAAAGCAGAGACAGCAAAATACATTTCTCAAGGATTTTACCCAGAATGGCTACCATGACAGTTTCTGTGTTGACTTAGATCGGCCGCCACGATTTGGAACAGTCAACATTTATTCTCCTTCCTTACTCCCAAGGCAACATGTGTGAGTGAGATGTTGCAGATGTCCTTAGGGGGAAGCCTGGCTTTGTAGATTTCTGTTGCTTTCTCTCTCAACACACTGTCTCCCTCCGTGAATCGTATAGGGTGGCCAACGCAAAGAAGAATGTGATCGAAACGTGAATGGGAGTATTCTAAATTCTCTTCTTGCGTCTAAAAACTAAATGACAAGTCCTTAAAGTTAAATATGGCATTTGGGAAAAGGGGGGTGAAAACGTAGAGAAATGTTATTATCTTGAAATGTGTGTTTACAGGTACATTTTTCCTGTGCTCACACAGGAGTTGAAATGATTGTTTCACAGGGTGAGTTATTAATAAATCACATGGCACAGAAAGGAACCTAGACGTCTATTTCTCCTCTCTCACTTTTCTGAAAAAGCTTTAATAGTTATTTCTCTCTCTTTTTTTTAATTTCACCCATGGGGATCAGAAGCACAGGATCCACGTATTTAAATTTACATGTTCATTATAATAAATCATTCATTTCTGCCATATTTACCCACAGCCCCACATTGTCAAATTTAGGAATTGCTCAATGGAAACAAAACAAGAAAATATTTGCCTATACCTTCTTTGGTGAATGAAGGTGGTAGATACACTCAGATTGAATCACTTTTTCTTTTTCTTTTCTTTTTTCCTCTTGTGGTACTGGGGCTTGAACCCAGAGGCATTCTACCTCCAAGCTACACCCCCAGTCCTATTTTATGTTTTTATTTTGAAACAGGGTCTTGCTAAGTTGCTGAGGGTCTTGCTATGTTGCTGAGGCTGTCCTGGAACCTGTGATCCTCCTGTCTCAGCTTCCCAAGTACTGGGATTCCAGGCATGCACCACTGCTCCCGTCCCTGAATCACTTCTTCCCTTGTACTAGTTTATATAATGCTAGCCCTCCAATACCAAATATTCTACATGTAGTGCTGTCTTATTAATTGCAGCCATTCCAGAGTATACAAACTTGACAGACAAAAAGAGATGCCTGTGTCAGGGGCGTGGTGATGGTGACCCCTTGTAGACTTTGTCAGTTAATTGGGGGCATTCCAAGAATGGAGACCTGGTTGCTCAGTTTTGTGGAAAGGGGCTACTGTCCATTTCCTACCTAAAAGCAAAATGCCAAACCAAGGTCACAGGAACAAAAAATGTTGCTTCCCTAGACACTGCGGTTGACAAGGTGGCTACAGTCCAAGCGACTTCTGCCAATATCAGCCCCCATGGAGGGTCCGGGCACACCCAGCAGCCCCCAGAGCCCTGCCCCTGCCTGGTCAGACCTGGAGCCATTTCTTGGAGCCCAGCAAGAGCCCAGCTCTGGTCTCTCTACAGGAAGCATGAGAGCGCTCTCCCCACCCCGCACCTCATTTGCACCAGCGCCATTGACCTTCAGCGCTGCCCTTCTCTTCTAATTGGCATAAATCGTGCTCTGACGTTCAGATGTCTTTCTGGAACGTCTGATTCCTGGGAGGAAATTAAATATTTAATTAAATGGTTGTGTCCAGTTCTGGTAGCGCTAGGCTCCTTACAGGACTGCTTCAGTGGGGGTGGAGATAGACCTCCTCGGCCTCGGTTCCCAGGAGGCCCCTCTTTCTAGAAACTGCAGCTTTCGTTGCCCCCAGGGGTCCATTTAATTGACTAAAATAACAATGACCTGGGAGAATTAAGGTCGTTTTTAAAAAAAAAACAAAACATCTTATAGTGAGAAAGGATCATCATTGTGATAAAATTATAGGATGCAGGCAATATTTATTATATAAAACAAAATTTAAAAATTGCAATTATAGTAGCAATTAAAAATATAGCAAAAAATATAGCAAAAAACATATTTGCCCCTAAAGATGTAACAGTATTTTGCATAATGCTAACACCTGTACGATGGGGTCAGGAACACAGACCCCCTTTTCTGAAATATAGGATCAAGGCTCAGATAAACTGCCTTAAGAGGCCATATACGTTATTATTATTATTATTTATTTTATCATTATTTTGGGGGGTACTAGAGATTGAACCCAGGGGTGTTTTACATCTGAGCTACACTCCCAGTCCTATTTTCTAATTTTTTATTTTTAACAGGGTCTCGCTAGGTTGGTGAGTCTGGCCTCAAACCTGTGATCCTTCTGACTCAGCCTCCCAAGTCCTGAGATTACAGACACATGCCTCCCTGCCCAGCCGAGGTCACGGAGCTCTTCAGTGGTAGAGTGGGGCATTGGAAACAGGTGGACTCATTCACTAGCTTTCTCTCTTGAGTGTTTTGGACCCTACCTGGAGATGCAATTAAAATGCAGTTTCTCAAATCTCGCAGTGAATAATTTGGGCCGCCTTCCCTCCCTCCCAAGGGTGATATGCTAATTAGGAACCAGGTTAGCTACATGCAGGGTGTGTCAGAGATCAGAGACACTGGTCTGAGCCCTTGGAAAGAAAGGAAGAAACTTGTGACAAATTCAGTCTCCAGTTCTGTCCCTCCTTTGGTTGACCTTGGACCAGGGTTTCCTATCAGAGCAGGGCATTTCCTGCTCTTGTCCCCTCCTGGGGTTGTGTGAAGGCAATGACTCCACAGAAGCACCATGCACAACACAGCAGCAACAGGAACCCAGAGGAGGCCCAGAGAAGGGACAGTGATTAAATGGTAGAGGGGCCATTCAAAGGCGAAGAAAGAGGGTTCTCTGTGGAAGGGACCCAGGGATGCAGTACTAACTTGCCGCTGGGTGGCTGGGCGTGAGCTCGCCTTTCCGTCAGCTCCAGTGCAGTAAACTTCAGTTTGGTAATTGCATCCTCAAATCCCTTAATGAAAGTGTTTGTCAGTGTATAAATAATTGCTCCGGAATTTCGTATTTGCAGGCTGCATCCTGGCTGTTTATGCTTCACCCATGGAAGGTCTGAGCCCCACTCATGCCCTTTGCAGCCAGGGGAATCTCCGGGGCCCAGAGGAATTCAACACCACCCCGGAACCCCATCCGCCTTCTCTCCCTCCCAACACCACCCTCTGTGGCTTTCTTGTGCTATTTCCAAGTTGCAGGGAACACATCTGTTTCCTTAGGGGCTGGTGATGTGGACATTTATCCTCTGTGCAAGTTCTGCACTGAGCCCTGCAGGGCTGCGTGGTTCTCTGACCCTTCTCCTCCTCAGCCTGTGTTGTTCCTTGCAAGACGTCTGCTGCAGCTCACCTGCCCAGCACACATGCCACTAACCCCTTTTAGGGCTTTTTCCAGCATCTTCCCTCTCCTTCCTATTGTTTTGGCCTGATCCCTTTATTATTCACTGAAGCCCATCCATGGAAGTGGCGGGGATCATCCTGGAGGCTAAAAGACAAAGGAAACACACACTTGCATGCAAAACACAACCTCTTGCACAATTAGGATGCTGTCCTGGGGGTGCCTCTCCACAGCTAGGAGGGAGGGAGGGAGGGGCGTGGAGTTGCTGGTGCCAGATAAGCTTAGCCCACAGCAGCCAGGTGACAAACCAGGGCTGGTATTTTTCTCTTAGACCCTATATTTGTTTGTTTCTTTTTTTTTTTCAGCACACCTACTTCTTGGGAGAGTTAGCAGCTGCCAGCTAGCTCCTCGAGAAGTATTATTCTTAAAAGCTGCACTGAAATTATTCACCTCATGTAAAAACAAGTGCGATTTACATCTAATATGGGTAATTACTTTTGCAGTTAATTAAAAGCGCTCTCATTAAGCCCCTGCTGTGATGTCAATGCACAGCTCATATTTGCAAACAGACCCTTGGTTTGAGCTCACCTCCAGACACCAGACTCCTACCTGAGAGGGGCTGCCTTGCTGCTATCAGATTTAATTGTGCGGAGCCCGCAGCCCTACCGGTACCCGGCTGCCTCCCATTAGCTTGTTCTTGTCTGCACAGCTGGATTTGGAGATGCTGAGGCCTCTTGTTACCAGATAACCCAGCTACCCAACCCTTAGGAGACAGACGGCAAAATAATTCCCAGGAGGTGAGGCGCCCTCCTCAAAGAAAAGACTCCAACGCCTGCTTTCCTTATATGCATGGAAGCTTGGCTCAGTTCGAGGATTGCTTCCAGAAAAGTCTTTCTGGCTTTATATCTTTTTCCTGCCAAAGAAAATATCACTTCCCAAAGAAAACATTCCCTAAGTCCCCTTACCATTCCTCCAGGTGATGATAAACTCAACAGCTTTGCGCTCTGACGGCCTTAACTAAGGTAGACTACCTCTGAGTCTAAAGGGTTCCTGTTAGATTCTACTTAGCTTTACAGACCTGGTGGCCATACATATGATTTCAGGGACGCAGCTCTTAAATTCTCAGTGATCCGAATATTGAGATCGAAATTCCTGTGTTTTCAGAATAGCCTGTGGCATTGAAACAAGGATCTCTCTCTCTGCCATGCAGAACCTTCTTAAACACATATTAACAAAATGCTTCTCAAATCCTCACATATCTGGGAAGTAATTAGGGCTTAGTAATTAAAGCGTTCAGTCATTTGAGACTGAAATTTTGAGGGAGCAGAAGGATGATGATGTTTCAAGAAGTTTACAGACTCTGTGAATCAGATCCCCTTGCCTAGGGCCTGGCGCTTTTCGATATTTTTTGCAAAGTTATTTGCTCCCATCTTCTGGCCATGTGAGATATTGCAGGCACCAAGCTAATTCGTGAACGCGAGCGGGTTCAGCAGATAAAATACATCAGTGCAAACATTTTATAGTCTTCTCCATGGATTCCAATAAGTGGCCTTATTTGAATCTTGGTATTTTCAGTTGAGTGAACACGAACTCCGAGGAATTCAGCTGAAAGGTGTGCGTGACTTCAAATTTGCAGCAACTGTGGTCGGAAGACATTGTAGTTATCTGCTGCAGATAAGATCTCATGCCAGTACCTCCAGCCGATGCGTGAAACGGTGGATAGTACCGAGCCTTCTACACATGATTTTCCTCTATATACATGCCTATGATAAAGTTGGATTTAGAAATCTGACACAGCAGGAAATTAGCAATAATAATAAGACGGGACAATTGTCACACTAGATAAGTATTGAGTTATAGAAGTTGCATGCCTGTCTGTGCGTTCTTACCCTTCCTCTGGTGCTGAGGTGAGATGATGCAGTACCTGTGTGATGGGATGCAGGGGGAGATGGTCACAGGTGATGTTGAAGAACCAAAGCGATGCCATGACAGGCTGTAGTTAAAGCTTTAAGTAGAATAGGCCTAAGTATCTGTTTTTCTAGAAGTTAAGTTTCTATAACCTGTTGCCCCATACCCTGTAGAAACCATTAAATGTGCTAATCTGATCTTGTCCCTAGCAACCCCTAGAAACAGCCAATCAGTGTCAAGCACACCTCGGTCTAGAATTCCAGATAATTTGGGCTAGGCCACTCTGACCAGAGTCAGCAGGCCCCACACCCATCCTGGACATTCCTGAGAAAGGTACTGCGGGCCTTATATGGTTAATGCTTATATGGTTAGTCACCTTATATGGTTAATGCTTCCCTAATGATGACCCCTACCTAAGGCGTGAAAATTAAACCAACCAGGGAACGCCAACAAGCTTATGTTTTAAACTAACCTATCAATGTAAAGGTGGGGTGGGCTGCCTCCTTAAGGGATAAAAGCTTTGTTCTCGGAGAGCAAGGGGCTTCTCTCTGTGGCCACTGCGTTGGTGCACGTTAGGAGCCCAAGCTCAAGCTTGAATAAAAGACCCTCGTGTGCTTTGCATCAGAATCGGCTCCTGGTGGTCTTTGGTGGGATCACGAACTTGGCACCTCAATGTGGAGGGATGTAGGGCTGCTAGTGACCTCTGACCTGGGCGTTTCAGACCTCTGTTGAGCAAGCACAGGTAATTGAAACACTGGAAAGCAACCATGCAGATAACAGGGAACTACTGGACTCAATTTTTTAAGGTGAAGTACAACCATTATCTTTAATAAGGAAATTGACTGAAGATCTTTGGTTTAAAAATTCAAACTTGCCGGGCGTGGTGGGACACGCTTGTAATCCCAGTACTTGGGAGGCTGAGACAGGAGGATCACAGCCTCAGCTACTTAATGTGCCTAGCCTCAGCTACTTAATGAGGCCCTCCACAACTTAGTGAGACCCTGTTTCAAAATAAAAAAAAATTAAAAATAGGGCTAGGGGTGTAGCTTGCAGGTAGAATGTCCCTGGGTTCAATCCCTAGTACTCCCCATCCCCCAAAACATTCAAACTCAAGGAAATTATATGGCATAAGGGAAAGTATCATGTACATAGTAGGTAGTAGACCAGATGGATTTGTCTCTCTTTCTCTTTTCTTTTCCATTTTTTTGTTTTGTTTTTTGTTTTTATCGTGCTGGGGATTGAACCTAAGGGCATTCTACCTCTGAGATGTACCCTGACCTTTTTACTTTTTATTTTGAAACAGGGTCTCACAATATTGCTGAGAGTCTCTCTCTACTTGCTGAGACTGTTCTTGAAGCTGCAATCCTCCTGTCTCAGCCTCCCAAGTACTAGGATTACAGGTGTGTGCCACCATACCCGGCTTTTTACTTGTTTTGCTACTGGATTGAACCTTGGGATGCTCTACCACTGAGCTCTACCCCCAGCCATTTTTATATTTCTATTTTGAGACAGGGTCATGCTCAGTTGCCCAGGCTGGCCTCAAACTTGGGCGTGGTGGTGCACGCTTGTAATCCCAGTACTTGAGAGGCTGAGACCTGAGGATCCGGGTTTGTGGCCAGCCTCAGCTACTTAGTGAGGCCCTCCGCAACTTAGTGAGACCCTGTTTCAAAATAAAGAATAAAAAATAGGGCTGGGGGTGTAGCTTGGAGGTAGAACACCCCTGGGTTCAATCCCTAGTACTGCAAAAAAAAAAAAGAAAAACAAAACAAAAAAAAAAACTTATGTTCCTCCTGCCTCAGCCTCCTAAGTAGCTGGGATTACATGTGTGTGACCAGATGGATTTCAATTCTTCATACACTATTAACTACATAGCCATGTGAAGCCCTATCCCTACATTCTTTGAGGCTCAGTTTTCTCATCTACATAATGGAAACCTTGGGCCAGTGGTCCCTGGGGCTTCTGTTTCTTTACAAAATCGGAGTCTTTATGAAAGCCAAAAATAATTAAGGCCTTGAGTTGCAGAGAATCACCCATCTGTTCTAAGTCCTAGCATCTGAACTCACATCCGTTGAGGTATTTTTACTTAGATGTAGTCATTATTTCAGAACAGTAAGAGATGGCAGTGTCCAAACTCTCTCAATGATTGCATTTGCAAAGGAAACCAGTTATAAGATTTAGTCGGGATTGAAAACGCACTCCAAATTCTTTGTGGAGCTTCATGTTGAAATGCGTTTTTTCTCAATGTCATAAACCTGTGGCGTTTATTTTCTGTTTGAACAGGAAGAGCAGAACACGTGGGTTTCCTCCCCAGCAGAGAGGCAGTTGATCCGGAGTCCCATTCGGGAATGTCAGACTAGCCGTGGGGCTGTGTGTCACCAGGGTCCTGAGAGATGACGGCAGAGGCAGCATTTCCTTGAATGCCTCTCTGGGACTGAGGATTGGGTGTGGGAGAACAACATTGCTTGCAGGATATATAAGCCTTACTTAAATCTCAGGTGAAGTCTAAGCACCCTGGCCTTTTCCTTCCTTTGTTCTTCTGTAATCGATGGCTAGAATCTTCCATTTCAAGTCACCATGGGCTAGCCGAGACACACCTGGGTCCATGCCTATAAAAGTCTGTGATGGGCCTGGGATTTCTGGAAAGGGATTTATCTTTTCCCTTAGGGCTTGAGCTACTTGGCATGGGTCTCTGGACCACACCTTTCTTTTCTTAGTGTCAAGTGCCCAGGTGTCAGGCAAGGACATGAGTGTGAGACTGAGCATGAGGCTCTGGGTTAGTTTTCTATGGCCGTTGATCCAAATGGCCACTAGCTAGGTGCCTTTGAACCAGAGAAGTGAGTTCTCACCCAGTTCTGGAGGCTGCCAGTCTGGAATCATGCCCGCACTCCAGCAGCAGCACGGGGGAGGTGCTTCCTGGCCTCTTCCGGCCTTTGGTAGCTAGGTACACCTTGACTTGTGTCACGTAGCCTGTCTTCACATAGCCACCTTCTGTCTTCTGTCTTGTTCAAAGGACACTTGTCATTGGATTTAGTGCCCACCCGGATAATCCAGGATTTTCTCATCTCAGGAGCCTTGATTATATCTGCAAAAAAACCCACCGCCAAGTATGCTTGCAGGCACAGGAACTAGAGGGTAGGGGACGGGCATGTATGGCTTGTGGGGCGGCCGGTATTCAACCCAACACTAGCCCTCACTTCTGCATCCTTTGGGGTGTCCGGAATCTCATGGGTAGGCATTTCTGTCCACCTGCTCTCAGGAACCTATACATTTCCCTCCTTCAGAATTGTGAATACAGCCGGGCATGGTGGTGCACACTTGTAATCCTAGTACTTGAGAAGCTGAGACAGGAGGATCGCAGGTTCAAGGACAGCCTCAGCAATGTCAGGAGACTCTCAACAACCTAGTGAGACCTTGTTTCTAAAAAGACAAAACAATTTTTAAAAAGGGGGCAAGGGGTGCAACTTGTAGGTAGAAGAAGTTACACTTCCAATTGAGAACGTGGCTCACACGTGATCCAGGGTGTTTCTGTCCCTACACTGTGAGCACAAATAACTCCGGCCTGCAAAATTCACCAGAAACAACCACCATGCTGAGCACAAAAGAAAAGACCTCTCTCCTGGGAGAGGAAACAGCTTCCCAAAGAACAGACCCATGAGGGTTTGGATGTTGAAAAGCTGGAAGAACTCCGAGGCTTTGCAAGAAAAAACCTTAAAAATCCAACTGTGTATTTGGGAGGCTGAGACAGGAGGATCGCAGGTTTGAGACCAGCATGTGGTAACCTAGAGAGACCCTATGCATACCCATGTTCATAGCAGCACAATTCACAGTGGCCAAATTATGGAACCAACCTAGATGTCCATCAACAGATGAATGGATTACAAAACTATTGGAAATACACACAATGGAATTCTACTCAGCAATAAAGAAGAACAAAATAACAGCATTTGCAAGAAAATGGAAAGATCTGGAGAACATTATGTTAAGTGAGATTAGCCAATCACAAAAAAAGAAGGGACATATGTTTTCATTAATATGCGCAACTTAGGGAGTAGTGTGGACACTAAAGGGACTCCAATGACAAGGGAGAACCCTCAGTGGTGCAAGGGAAGGGGAAGGGCAAGAAAGAAGTGAATCTATGGAATTACTGTCATAAACAATGTGTACATATGAGATTATACCAACATCATTCTCAGTGCTACATGTGGGAGGGAGGCGGAGGGGAGGGACACCAAGAGCTGTGTGCATGTATGTTAACACCAAACTGATACTCATTGTGATGTGAGACTACAATGCACCAATAAAAACATAAAAAAAGAAAAAAAAAGAAAAGAAAAATAAAATAGGCTCAGAGCTAGAACACGCCAGGGTTCAATTCCCAGTACCTCAAAAACAAAACATGTATCTTAGTTCTCAGTACTCTGCACAGAAGCAGGTTT
Source organism: Glis glis (assembly GCA_004027185.1). Taxonomy (NCBI): domain Eukaryota; kingdom Metazoa; phylum Chordata; class Mammalia; order Rodentia; family Gliridae; genus Glis; species Glis glis. The sequence continues at coordinate 40,331 of PVJS01005737.1, read as the reverse complement.
CAAAGAGACCTTGGAGGACGTCATCGCTGAGCCGTAATGATTATTGGTCACTTACCATCTGCTAGGCCGATCGCAGGTACTGGATATACCTTACCACAAGTGAGACAGCGACTGTTATCATTATCCTTATTTTACAGATGGGGAAACTGAGGCAAGTGAAGTAGCTTCAGCCATCCTTGAGCAGGGCCCCACGCCCAGTATGACTGAGTCCAGTGGTCTAAGCCGAGCAGGGTGGCCCTGCAGTCTGCATAGAATTCCATCTCTTGCAGCCACTGAGTCCCTGGTCGAGGGAGTTCCAGCTCCCTGGCTGCAGAGAGTGGGCCGGCTAGCCCTGCGGGGGTATTGATTGTCTGATGACGGGAACACGGCTTCAAATTCATACTTAACACTTAAGTAGTGGAGCTGTTTTCCAAGCGAAGTCGTTGAGTGGGGCTGAAGTACTTATGCACCGACTCTGATTCGGAAAAGGTCAGGTCGGAACCCATCCAGAGACGCCGGCGCGGGTGCAGAGCGAGCCGAACAATAATTTGTTCTCTCCCAAAGTGACATTTTTCCAATTTGAGGCCAACATTGTTCAGAAGCGAGCGCGGTCCCCTGGGGCGCCTCCCGCGTGGATCCGCGGCGGATGACAAACCAACAGTATCATCTAAATAAAAAATCCAGCGCGGGGTTAGTAAATTAATCCTGACAAGAATAAATTGAATAGTCTTAGGGAAATGGCAGGAGCCCTGCTTCTGCCAGATGGCTTTTCTCCTGTCCCTCGCATGGGTCCTCAGCAGCAGATTAAAAACAGAAATCTGCCTTCGGTGTATTGATTTCATTAGTTCTTTGCTTTAACACCGGCCACTTCCGTGTGGATAGATCGGAATGGGATGTGGCCCCTTCCTTGTGAACCCAGCATCTTTTTGCTGGTGGAGAGAACAGAAGCACGTGTCACCTGGTAGAAACAGGGAGAAGAGACAGGAGACTCCCTTGTTGCACCTCATCCCTAGATGGCATTTTGTGTGTGGGGGGGATCAAAAGATAATCCATGATTTTTATTTCTCCCATACTAAGTTCATCTCTGGTTCTACTCAGTGTTTCTTAGCAGATGAATCCAGGGAGAATTCTCAGCAAGAGGAAGGGGTGTTTTGCAGGTTCAGTGTCCAGATACAATCAGAGACCTGGGCCATTAGATTAGGAGCATGGGTGAGAAAGAAGATAGCTCCTGCAAACCTGACCCCAAGTCCTGGGACTGTGCCCTGCAGACCACCAGGGACTCTTGGCTTAGGCCATAAACGGGACGACTTGAACAATCGACGCGTGCTTCCTCAGTTCTGGGGGCTGGAATCTGAGGTCGGGGCGCTGGCCTGGACAGGTCTTCCTGGCTTGCAGACTGCATGTCTTCAGTGTGGGCTCACAGGGTCATCCCTTGGCTCTTCAGAGAGGGAGAGAACGGAAGCTGGGCATGGTGGTGCACGCCTGTAATCCTAGTACTTGAGAGGCTGAGACAGGAGGATTGCAGGTTCAAGGCCAGCCTCTGCAGCTTAGCAAGACCCCGTCTCAAAATAAAAAAGGCTGGGGGTGTAGCTCAGAGGTAGAATGCCCCTGGGTTCAATCCCTAGTAGCAAAAGAAAAGAAGAAGGAAAAAAAGAAAAGGAAAGATTGAACTCTCCGGGACCTCTTCTTTGAGGCATGAATCCTATCGGATCAGGGCTCTTTTCTAACGACCTCATTTAACCTTCCTTCTAGGCCCCATCTCCAAAGACAGCCACACTGGGGGCTAGAGCTTCACCCTAGGAATTTGGGGACACACACACATTCAGTCCATGCCTCCTGCTACAGTGGGGGTCAGGGTACCTGGGGTGAGGCTGGAGATGCTACCTGTTAACAAGCTCCCACTGATGTAGTTGCTGGGGCACAGACCCCCCTCTGACGAGCCAGTTCCTCATCGCCCCCCTTTGTTACAGAAAAGGGAGCTAGAAAGACCACACAGCTGTGGGGGGGGCAGCCCTGCACTGGAAGCAGGAGTCTGATGCCAGGACTAGGATCATCAACCACAACCTGGTCCTGCAGCATTTCAGCCCCAAACCCACAGCAGGATGCTGTGTGCACATTGGTGGGCTGTACCCCAGAGCTTTGTACTCAGGAAGTCTTCAGTGGGCCCCTAAAACATGCCTCTCCCCTTACTTCTTTACACGGACACATATAAGCTGTCTGGAGGACGCATCCACAGCGTGAACCCAGCAGCCTATTGAAGAATGAACTTCCCGTGGACTTCAGGCATCCAACACGGGGCTGCTACTGCTTGCAGACCCCAGCCCCACCTTGCCGCCTGCTCTCCATGCCCAAGCAGAGCACTGGAGTGGCCCCTGACCCTGTCTCTCTCCCTCACACACCACATTCAGTCCTCAGGGTCAGTGTGTCGGCTCCGTCCAGTCTCTGTCCACTTCTGATCACATCCTTGAGCCTTCAAAAGGAGGAGAAAGCAAGGTCCTGCTGTCTAAGCCACCCAGTCTGTGGTACCCTGTGATGGTGTTCCTAGCAGACCGAGCCAGTGTGGTACTTAACAGAGTCCAATTGATAGAGACAGAAAGTGGTAGGTGCCGGGGCTGGCAAGGGGATGGGTAGCTAGTGTTTAATGGGGACATAGATTCAGCAGGGGAAGATGACACCTTCTAAGATATATAGCAGTGCTGACTGCACAGCCATGTGATACCATCCTTGATGCCCTTGAACTATGCACTTAAAAATGGCGAATCGGCCAAAGCTGGCATACATATTTACCACAATAGGAAAGTAAATTTCTCAGCGTGTCCTCCCTGCTCTCAGAATGAGCGCCAGCATCCTAGTGACCCCCTCTCCCCTCTGTCCTCTCTCGCTTTCCTCTTGCCACAGACACCCCCTTCCTCTTGAAGGTCTGTGCCCAAGCTACCCCTCCCACTGGGCGCCTTGGCCTGACTTCCTCCCTTTTTCTAAATTTGCAATTTTCAACCCCTGGGACTCAGCATTTCCCAGCCCCTTCTCCCTGCATTATTTTCCTTCCTCATGTATATCCTCATCTAAATTCCATTTCCTTTCTTCATGCCTGTCTTTCCCAGCAGAGTGGAGTATCGCCAGGGCAGGGCCTTGTGTGCATTTTATATATATTCAGCTCTCCCTGCCCAGAGCCCAGGCAGTAGGTGTTGAATGCACATCTTTTGTTGAAGTCAATTGATGCCACAGTTGCTTGTGTCAATGTGTCTACCATTCCTTCTGGCAAGTTCCTTGAGGGTGGGAACCATGTTTTGTTTTCCAACTTTGCATTCTATAAGAAGGAGAAAAATGCAGGAAAAAAGTAGGTGTGCAATAGATATGGATGGAGGATGGGTGGATGGACAGGGGGATGAGCAATGGTGGCGATGGTTGTGTGTCAATGTAAGGAAGATCTGACTAACCTAAATGTGGAATAGGAGAGACATTAAGCTTGATGAAGGGCAGTCCCTGCTGATGTGAGAAGGGTATGAGGGTGGGAACCAGACTATTTTATGAGCCATCAGCTTCTCTTGGTCAGACCCATGATCTAGGGTGTTTGACTTAACCCCACATCTGCATGCAATAAAGCTTTCTTACTACTTCCATATGTCTCTAACGCAAACACCATGGCACATCCCTCTAAGAAGCTTCAGAAAGAGCAGGGGCTCAAGGAGGAACCCTTGGGAACGGGAGCCCTTTATTATTTTAAAGGGGATCACAGCCGGGCGTGGTGGCGCACCCTTGTAATCCCAATACTTGGGAGGCTGAGACCGGAGGATCCAGGTTCATGGCCAGCCTCAGCTACTTAGTGAGGCCTCTGCAACTTAGTGAGACCCTGTTGCAAAATAAAGAATAAAAAATAGGGCTGGGGGTGTAGCTTGGAGGTAGAATGCCCCTGGGTTCAATCCCTAGTACCACAAAATAAATAAATAAATAAATAAATAAATAAATAAATAAATAAATAATACATAGAATGCCTATAGGTTAGGATACCAGCAAACAAAAAAGTAAAAGAAGCTATAATTGATTGAGTTCTCAATGGCATCACAGTGGCACCGTAGAATGTTCTCTGCTCATCCGTCTGACACCTTTCTTTCTCTCTCTTCTCCTCTCAGGATATCAAAGCAGACTGCAACACCTGCGTGGAAATAGAGGACAGAAAGGTAAGTCAGTGTTTTTCATCTTCTGGTTTCATGCAAAAGAGGAACTCCGTGATGTCAGCCCAGGCGTCTGAGGCGTGCCTTGCTGGACGCGGGTCTGCAGGTGGTCCGTGTGTGGGTACTGGGCACTTCAAGACAATTGTACTGTGAAATGCTTGTAAATTCCTCGCTTCCGGTCTGCGTCATGTCTAATGATTTTCATGAAGACTGTATAACATCATTAGGCTTATGAAAGATGGAGTGCTGAATTCTTAAGTCATATCCTTTTATTTTCCAGGAAAATGATTCATTTATCCCTTAAATCATGTTGCTATTAAGTTGGATATTGTTGCTGGTGCTTATGATATGAATCCCATATCCCATATCATTGCATAATGTTACACATGTTATAGAATATATAATATTGGCCTTCCCAAGGTGTGTCCCCATCTCTCTGGTACTTTTCCTAGAAAAAGAACTTCCTCAGTTTCTGTTTGGATGCATTCGCATGAGCAGTGGCTTCCTATTTGGGAGCTGAGGAGTGGGGGGAAGGTCATCTCCTACACACCTGGGTTTTCTTTTCATTTATCTTCTTCCATACCCTCGCCATGGATTCTCTTGGGAGAAGCAACTGTCAGACAGTTGCTAATACCTTCAGTCTCACTTTATTGACAAGAGTTCACCGAAATTTCTTTGGCAAAGCACATCCAATCAGATCAAATCTTACCTTTAACACTGGATCCCCAGAAGTCTAATAAGTGGACCTGGAGCACACATGTCTAGACTACTTTTGACATCCATCCACAGTGTTGAAAGCTGTTTCTGCAACTGTACCATTGTTGTCAAATGTGGTTATTATTTCAAGCTGGGGTTTTCTACTGTGATGTTGTCATGGCTGGGGCATGTCTGCCAATTAACGAGATGGTGGAGAAGGTCTCAGACTCAAATCGCTTCTACATAAAACGCCGTTGCCAGGCATGGTTCTTTGGAGTCTCCGCACATTGAAAGGAATCATGATCCGGTAGCTTAAGTTGCAGCTGTGAGATCTCTGTTAGCTGAACTTGGGTTCAGCTCTGAGTCTCGGGCCAAGGTGTTGCAAAGCATGCTTGCCTGTTTGAACTCTAGGATACACATGTAAGTGCGCTGTGTGGGTTACACTCATGGAATTGCCACCTATGTCACAACCAATGTGTCCAAAGCCATCCCCCCAGGCCCTGTGGTTCCCCAACCATTCAGCTCCTGTCACAATGCTCAGGAAGCAAGTTCCCTAACCGATTCCAGAGTTCAGGATGTTTCTACTTCCTGTGGACATTTAATGGTGTTCATGGCATGTTTCTGTCCAGCATCTCTTTAAGAGATTTCTTTGCTGGTAGAGTTTGGAAGATGCCAGGGGACGTGAACCTGCTAGGACAACTTCAGTTCCATCGTTAACAAGATAAATGAGCAAACGGGATAAGTTCTAGGTGATGAGAGGCACACCAGCCCTGTTCCGCCTGCCCACACCACCTCCTGTTGGTCTATCCATCATGACAGGCGTGATCACTGGCTCCATGGCTGCTCTGTGATGATTACTGGTGGGAAGAAACCATTCCTGGTCATTGTGTGTGTGGTTTCAGCTCAGCCGTTAGGGTTTGAGCGTGGAGTATCCTCTGAACAGCTCATGTGTTGAAAACATGTCCCCAGTGAACAAAATTCAGAGGTGGAATAATTGGATCAGAGCTCTAACCTCGTCAGTGGATGAGCCACTAAAGGATTAGTCATTTGAATGGGTTTATTGGTGTTAACTTGGGCAGGTGGGGCATGGCTGGAGGAGTAGGTCACTGGGGGTGTGGCCTTGGGGACTGTATCTATCCCTGCTTGCTTCCCATCTTCCTTTCTGCTTCTGGCTGCCATCAAGTTGAGTTCAGCTTTTCTCCACCATGACGTCTGCCTTGGAGTTGGCCAACTGTGGACTGTGCCTCTGAAACCGTGAGCCAAATAAATCTTTCCTAAGTTGTTCTTGTTGGGTATTCTGGTCACAGCGAGGGAAAAAGTGGACTAACACACACACGGCACACAAACAAGCATTTCACAGCTTTGTCATGTTTTGTTGGATTGTGTCAGACACCGATAAAGCTCTTTGCCAAGCATTTTCTAGTTGCTTTCTAAACTGAAGCTCACATGATCGATACATAAATTAACCAAACAGTCCCCTGTAATTAATTGGTAATGACACCTAGTGATTAAAAAAAAAGTTTGCTTCCAATTCTCACTGTCTTGCTAAGGACTTTTTATTCCCTCTGTTAAACAGCAGAACTTTCCTTTTGTTCTTTCTTTTTTTTCAAAATTCTCAATAATATAGAGAGTCTTATATTCGGGTTGTAGTATTTCTGGGTCTTTTATATGGTTAGCAATCGGGGTGGGGGAGGTTTGGGAGGAAGCTCTGAATATTCACATGCTTCTCCTTCACGGAAAAGTCAAAATACAAACTCTAGTCACCCCCGAGGGGACACGTCCTCCACCCTCATCAGGAGAGAACCAATCTGCTCTCGGTGCAGTGATAGGGCGCAAGGCCACACGGGGGACGGCGACCGCAGCAGCTGGCCTGATCCTCATCCAGTCCCACGAATGCACTCTGCTCCTTCTGTCTCCTTCTGACATATAATTATGAAATTCCCCCACACAACACGCTGAAGCGAGGACGCTTGCTCCTGCGTGTGTGTGCACGTCCCTCTCCATTTAATCCAGAATGCTTCTGGCAAAGTCGGTAATTTGATAAAGTGGGATTGAAGTGACAAGAGATGACAGAGGTGCCGAAATAATAAGTAAACCTGTCTCTGAAGCAGCAGCCCCTTGGCCTGTGTGGGTTTTCATGACGGCTGAGTGTTCTGAAGGAGAGCCGCCAGTGTTTTCTGTGAAAGCTCAATTCGCTTGGTTTATGGGGGCTCAACAGAACTCCCCCTCGCACCTGGGGGTGTCCCGAGAGTTATTTTATGTTTTCTCTTTTCATTGTTTTTTTTTTTACCTTTTCTTGTTCTCTGTCTCTCCCAAATATTCTGTATATGTGGTGCATCCATCCATCTTTGCAGTATGTTGTTGAACCTCTTCTTAATAGAAGAAGTTTTGCAGAAAAACAAAATGTCAAGCTTTTCGTAGAGTCCATCGGGACCTCTACTTTCAGGTGCCATTCCTCTGCATTCCGTAGGGCCACTTACCTGGAGATGAGGCATTTTCCTACTGCATCCTAGACTGATGTAACGATGGATGATAAAAGGTAGATTCCAAACGGTAAAGAAACTGTGTCTTAAAAAAGAGCAGTAAAATCAGCCTTGGTCTACGTGCACAGTTTGGGCTTGGACTGAGACTCTTGAGTAAGTGGAAGGATTTTTTTTCTTTTTTGGCTATTTTTCTTTTTTTTTTTTTTTGTGGTACCGGGGATTGAACCCAGGGGCGTTCTACCTCTGCGCTACACCCCCGGCCCTATTTTTTATACTTTATTTTGAAACTGGGTCTCACGAAGTTACGGAGGGCCTCACTAAGTAGAGCTAGAGAGAGACGGAGAGAGAGAGAGAGAGAGAGAGCGAGAGAGCGTGAGTGCTGAGGCTGGCCGCGAACCTGGATCCTCCGGTCTCTGCCTCCCAAAGTACTGGGATTACAAGCATGCACCACCACGCCCGGCTCTTTTTTGGCTATTTTTCTACACACACACACACACACACACACACACATATTTAAATCCTGGATACCTATTTTCTTTCAGGTCCATGAAAAGCTAATTTCCATCTGGAAAACCCGGCCTGGCTATTGATGGGGAAATTCATGGCACAATCATCCAATAAGAGTGTGGTTTTCTTTTACGTTTCTCTTTTGCTTCCAAGCCTGCCAGTTAGCAGAGCCCCTGCGAGGGTCCCTGTGCTTGGATGGGGTCCTGCCATTTCTGACAAGCTCTTGGACGGGATCTCAGGGAGATAGTAAGGGCTGGGGAGTTGTCATCCTTCCCTGGGAGACAGGCCTGCAGGTGGCTCCTTCCTGAGGGTGAATACCGCGGAGCCGATGCAGATTTAGCAAAGGTGACAGAAGAAACCCATCACGGGGAGCGACTGCCTGGCCTTGCCCACTTGGCATTTGCAGTGCCCGTGTTTCTGCTGGGGAACTGAGGCATTTCAATCCATTTTTATTTGTGGTGTAAAATCCATCTGAATTTCAATACTATGATGAAGACTGTGATTTGGGTGGTGCGGAGAATGGCTGATGGATCCGTCGGGGAAGAGACTGTCAGCAGGAGGCGAGAGCCCATTTGTCAAAGGCTATCAGCCCAGACAGGACTTCCTCTTCCCGCTCATCGCCTGGCCTGGTACGGCTAAACACTTTCAGATCTGCTCTAAAATTTCACGGAAGGAGAGTGTGGTTTTCAAAGTTAGGCTGACTTTCAAAGGGGATCTGATTGCAGTAGTGATGGGGAGGGAGGTGCTCTCATGCTGTGGTTAACTCTGAGAGTTTGGGAACTTATCTTTTTATAATTCTTGTTCCAGACCAGGTACCCTAAGTACTCCTGAAAACATGCACCAGCAGAGGTAGGAGGGAGGACCCTCACCATCTCCGTTGCACAGGTGTGTGGTTACCTACATGATCCCCACTGTACAGGTGTGGGGTTACCTATATCTTCTCCACTGTACAGGTGTGGGGGTATGGTCACCATCCCCGCTGTACAGGTGTGGGGGGTACAGTCACCATCCCTACTGTACAGGTGTGGGAGTACGGTCACCATCCCCACTGTACAGGTGTGGGGGTACCGTCACCATCCCCACTGTACAGGTGTGGGGTACCGTCACCATTCCCACTGTACAGGTGTGGGGGTACTGTCACCATCCCCACTGTACAGGTGTGGGGGTACTGTCACCATCCCCACTGTACAGGTGTGGGGGTATGGTCACCATCCCCACTGTTCAGGTGTGTGGGTACCGTCACCATCCCCATCGTAGAGGTGAAGGAATAGAAGCTCAGGCAGGTGAAGTGACTTGCACAAGCTCATTCAGGTGCATCCTGAGGTCAGGATTTGAGCTCAGAGGTTCCAACTCCAGGGGCTGACTCTCAGTTCTTTTGCTTACAGTGCCTTACCCCAAAACAACAATTGAATTTGCAATGTCTGAGAATCACAGGTTCCAACTGATGGCTTTGTGCCTGGACTTGTCTCTTCATTCATAGCCAGATAACCTGGTTTTCTCCTTGGGACCCACTTTTAGTCTTTAGGTTGAGTTGTAGCTGGCTCGGGTGCAGGTCCTTCATAGCTCTGATCGTCCTGCCTCTCTGCGGAGTGGCTGGCACCTGGTAGAGAGGATACACTAGGCCATCTTCTGATTCGAGGATAGGAATAAAAGCCCTGGAAGCTGAGTTCAGGTTTCAGTTTCCAGAGACCTGGTTCAGTTCCTAGCTTGAGCATGCTGACCAGGGCGCATGCCAGGATTAGGAAGTCTGTGCTTGAAACCTGGGAGTTGACATCAGTACTGGCTGAAAGTCATAGGCCTGAGAGTCTGAAAGTCCTGTGTTTCAATTCTTGGGGAAAATAAAATCCACTTGAAATGGCGATTGGAGGGATTGACAAGATAGTACCACAAAATAAGCACTCAATCAATTATAGCTTCTTTTACTTTTTTATTTGCTGGTATCCTAACCTATAGGCATTCTATGTAACTTATAATTTATTTATTTATTTATTGCGGTACTGGGGATTGAACCCAGGGGCAATCTACTTCTGAGCTACACCCCCCAGTCCTGTTTTTTTTTTTATTCTTTATTTTGAAACAGGGTCTCACTAAGTTGTGGAGGGCCTAAGTAGCTGAGGCTGGCCGCAAACCTGCGATCCTCCAGTCTCAGCCTCCCAAGTACTGGGATTACAAGCGTGTGCCACCATGCCTGGCTTATAATTTATTTTTAAAAAATGGGTCCCCAGGAAGCTTTATGGGACCTCAAACAAATAGGCATTCTCATTGCTGTTACCCAAAGACCTGACATATGAAACTTAGAGGAGGAAAGGTTTATTCGCTCGCAGCTCTGGAGATTTCAGAGGCCATAGTCCATTTTAGGGCTGGCTTCTAAGCCAGAGCCAGGCTACCCATGCTCAGAGCATCATGGCAGGAGCAGAGAGATCAAAGGGTCAGAGAGACACATGCTATCTCTGGGCCATGTCCCCTGGGACCCATCCCTCCAGCCCTGCCCCACCTCCAACCATGGCTTACTCTAGCTCATGGGTTCGGGGCCATTTTAAATCCAATCCATCAAAGTAGCCAATGGGATTTGGTAGGCTCTGAACATATTTTGCAAAGGGAGGTTTGACATAGCTCAGGAAATAATAAGTTCACTTGTCTGCCAGGTCCAGGCAGGAGTCCTATGAGCGAGGGCGGGGTGGGGAGTGAGGGTAGGGGAGTGTCAAGGGATATGGACCGTGGCGACTGGAAGAATCGTGGCCCCGTATTTTGGGAGATATTATTCAGCTCAGTGTAGACATGCAGAATATAAATCGGTGTTGCCATTTTCTAAGTCAGTCTGGAAATGTGGCTTTTACGTACAACCACTGACTTTTTAAATATTGTGTGCCATCCAGATAAAGCACATACTCAAGGCATATGTGACTTGCATGCTGATTCTCAGTGGCTTGGGAGAGCTCTCCTGCCCACAACTCCAGGGCCGCAGCCCGGGAAGGTCTTCCGGGCGGAGGGAATGGCTTGTGTGGACACAGGAAGGATGCGCAGCACGTGTCAGGCAGATTCAGTGCTGGTGTGCCTGTCCCCTGGGGCCAGCGGGGAGAGTGGGACAGTGAATAGGTAGCAGAAGATGTGGGATCTCATTTGCCACATCGGTGAATTGGGGCTTTGCATCATCCTCCCCTCTGGATGCAAGGAAGGTCGTTCCTGGAGTAGCCCAAGAAATACAGGGAACCAGGAAGGTCCACGAGCTTCATATGACTAACCCAGGCAGAGCCTAGGGAGTGGGGGTGGAGCCCAGGAGGAGCCAGGAGCTGGCCTAGGGTGATGGTGGGGTGGGGCAGAGAAGAAGACTGCCTAGAACAAGATAAAGACAGACAGGACTCTGGGAAACAGCAGTGCTGGCTTCCAGCCAGGAGTTCCACCCTTCATGCTGTGAGGAGGAATGAAGGTGACAGGCAGACATCTCTGAGAGATATTTACTTTATTTCCTTTGATATATACCCAGAAGTAGGATTGCTGATTCGCATGGCAGTTCTACAGTGGAATATTATTAAGTTGCTTTGTGTGTGTGTGTGGTACTGGGGATCAAACTCAGGGGTGTTCTACCCCTGAGCTACACCCCAACCCTATTTTATTGTTTTTTTTTAATTTTGAAACAGTATCTCACTAAATTGTGGAGGACCTCACTAAGTTGCTGAGGCTGGCTGTGAACTTGTGCTCCTCCTGCCTCAGTCTCCCAAGTACTGGGATTACAGGCATGTGCCACAGTACCTGCTTCAGTTAGCTTCTAAGAAACAATTGGAGCTGGGGATGGTTGTAATCCCAGTACTTGGGAGGCAGAGACCGGAGGATCCGGGTTCGCGGCCAGACTCAGCTACTTAGTGAGGCCCTCCGCAACTTAGTGAGACCTGGTTTCAAAATAAAGGATAAAAAATAGGGCTGGGGGTGTAGCTCGGAGGTAGAATGCCCCTGGGTTCAATCCCCAGTACCGCAAAAAAAAAAAAAAAAAGCAATTGTACCAGCCAGGCGTGGTGGTGCATGCCTACAATCCTTGTACTTGGGAGGCTGCAATAGGAGGACTGCAAATTTGAGGCTACCCTCAGCAACTTAACAAGATCCTGTTTAAAAGCAAAAACAAAAACAAAAAAACAAACGCCTTTACCATTTGCAGCAACATGGATGAATCTGGAGGATATGATAGCAAGGGAAATGAGCCAGATAAAGACATGTGCTGCATGAATCTCACTTGCATGTGGAATTTTAAGTCAAGTTCATAGTGACGGAGAGTAGAATGCTGAATGTCAGGGGTTGGGAGTTAGAGGGAAAAGGTCAAAGGATGCACAACTTTGGTTTCAAGATGAATAAATTCTGGAAAATGAATGAATAGCATGGTGACTGTGGTTAATTAATGTATTATATATTTGAATATTTTTAATAACATAAGCCAGGCCTGGTGGCATATGCCTGTAATCCCAGTGTTTGGGAGGCTGAGACGGAAAGATCATGGGTTTGAGGCCAGCCTCAGCAACTTAGCAAGACCGTCAGCAACTTAATGAGATCCTGTTTCAAAATGGAAAATAAAATAGGTCTGGGGGTGGGGGTGTCATTCTGAGGTAGGATGCCCCTGGTCTCATTCTCCAGTACTAAAGAAAAAAAAAAGAAAAAAGGAACAATTTTAAGAGGATAGGTCTCAAATGTTCTCACCATACACTAAAGATGACCATGAGATGATGGTATGCTGATTAGCTTGATCGTGGCGAACATTTCACAGTGTACATATTTTTTTTTTTTTTTGGCGGTACCGGGGATTGAACCCAGGGGCATTCTACCTCCGCGCTACGCCCCCGGCCCTATTTTTTATACTTTATTTTGAAACCAGGTCTCACACAAAAGGGACTCCAATGACAATGGAGAATCCTCAGTGGTGCAAGGGAAGGGGTACAAGGGAAGGGGAAGGGTAAGAAAGTAGTGAATCCATGGAATTACTGTCATAAACAATGTGTATATATGAGATTATACCAACATCATTCTCAGTGCTACATGTGGGGGGGAAGCAGGGGGGAGGGACACCAAGAGCTGTGTGCATGTATGTTAACACCAAACTGATACTCATTGTGATGTGAGACTACAATGCACCAATAAAAACATAAAAAAAAGAAACCGGGTCTCACGAAGTTGAGGAGGGCCTCACTAAGGAGAGAGAGAGAGAGAGAGAGAGAGAGAGAGAGAGAGAGAGAGACAGGGAGAGAGAGAGAGAGAGAGACAGGGAGAGAGTGAGAGCTGAGGCTGGTCGTGAACCCGGATCCTCCGGTCTCTGCCTCCCAAAGTACTGGGATTACAAGCGTGTGCCACCATGCCCGGCCACAGTGTACATATGTTAAAGCTGACCACCTTGAATATATGCAATTTCTATTTCTCAATCCCATGTCAGTAAAGCTGAGAAACCACAGGTCTGTCCTGGAGGAGGGCTGCGTTCCCCTACAGGCCAGTTGTGCCTAAAGCATGGGACTCGTATCTTAGTTGATGCACGAGGTATCTATAGATGGCTCAGGGACATGGCCCCAAGTCCCTCACAGGGTGAGGAATGGAGGAGCTTATTCCCTTGTCAACTGTTTTGCAGACCTCAGGATTATATAAAAATGATCTAATTTGGCTGTATGTGTGTTTAAAACAAACTCAGAGGATTCAAAACATTTGCTAGCCGGGCGTGGTGGCGCACGCTTGTAATCCCAGTACTTTGGGAGGCTGAGACCGGAGGATCCGGGTTCGCGGCCAGCCTCAGCTCTCGCTCTGTCTCTGTCTCTGTCTCTCTCTGTGTCTCTCTCTCTCTCTCCTTAGTGAGGCCCTCCGCAACCTCGTGAGACCCGGTTTCAAAATAAAGCATAAAAAATAGG
>PVJS01005737.1:0-26521 GCA_004027185.1 Glis glis | reverse complement strand
CAGGGGCATTCTACCTCTGAGCTACACCCCAGCCACTTTTATTTTTTAAATTTTGAGCCAGAGTCTCGTTAAGTTGCTGAGGCTAGTCTCAAACTTGCCATTCTCCTGTCTCAGCCTCCCAAGTATAGGATTCCAGGCATGAGCCACCATGCCCGGCTATTTTACTTTTGAATTAGGGTTACTTTCCATGTGTGGCAAAGGATACTGCCCTTCTCATTAACTTCAATGAGCTGTTTCTTATTAAAAAAAAACAAATCTTAAATACATTCTAATGCATCTATTTTATTTTAAGAAATCTATTAACCAAAAATGGAATCCATTTAAAGAAAATCAGGCAAACATGGAAAAACGTGCATATGGATTGCAGAGTTTGGGAAACACTTTTCTCTTGGTGGGTTTGCAATCTGGGGAGAGATTCTGTGTGTACTGTGGATGTTCCAAACCACGCTTGTTTTCAGGGATCCAGGCTAGAATGCAAAAGGGAGGGGGAGGAGGAGAGTCTGAACTGGAGCCATGCAGGAGAGGGGGAGGAAGATGGCTCTCGGAGGCTATAACTTTTGTGCAGCGATTTGATGACTCTGTCCGCAGACCCTGGGAGCTCCATCCAGGAGCAGGTCAGACAATGCTTGGCTTAAATATTTGTGCACAGTTTGCTGCCGTAAGGAGCAAAGATTTCAGAGACTTAGACTCAGCAAGGCTGAGCAGGAACACAAAGCAGTCCCCAAGCTTGGTCCCTTGTTAGCAATTCTCTCTTGCCCTGGATGTGGGAGTGGGCAGTCCTGGGCTTCTGACAGACAGAGCAGGGATGGAGGGGAAGGCTTGCTCCTTACTTGGGAATGGGAAACACTCACAAAGGTGTTTTTTATTAAAGACTGAAATGAGACCCAAGGCGGACAGGGGCAAAGGCTTCACTGAGCACAGTCTGGGTGAGCCTCACAAACTTGCCTAGGGATTGGCTCTCTTTTCTACAGCAAATGTCCTTTGTTTAGGGCTAAGGGTGTGTGTGCATTAGAAGGGAAGATGCTCCAAAGATTCCCATAAGGTGGTAGAGAGGAAAAATTGAAGCATGCCCAAGGAAGGATATTAGAGTTACAGTCTCAGGGAGGGTGGGGAGAACATCCTAGGGATGGACGTTGAGGGAGGTACATGGCTAGATTTGGGAAGTGAATAGAGGTCAGTAGAGCTGGGGGAAGAGGCTTAGATGAGGTTGGGAAGTGGGCAAGGGCGAGCCATGTAGAGTCTTATGAGCAGAGAGAGTATTGTGGTATTGAGTGTAGAATGAAATCTGCCTTGCAAGGAGTATGCTATGACCCTGATACATGATCAGACATCTACAGACAGTTCCCCTCCTTACGATGTCCATTGGCTCACAGCCTGCGCTTATTCATGACTTACAGGACTCCCATTTGCTGGCTCATGGTCCACCATGTCTGGCCAGGGATGAGGCCGAGTGGCCCAATGCCAGCAAAGCCTTCCTCTGTGTTGCTTGGCTTTTCTCTCTGTTCCACATTCTATTACTCGTGCAGATTCCCTGGGTCTATGAATCATCCTCAAATTAGGAACCATCATTCCTACCGGGCATGGCCTTCATTGCAAACTAGTGCACAGCCAGCTGCCAGCCTGATATCTGCCTGAGTTTCGGGCAGCAACTGGTGCCTGGTCCCACCATCTCTGGCCAAAGAATGGTGCCAGCCTTCTATCCAGCATTGCAGCTCATGCATATCCCTGCCTCCGTTCCTTTGCTCAGCAAGGATTTGTGGATGGGATCCTGGTAGGACTTGGACTGTAGACTACAGATTGATTTCATCTTATCCCTGCTCTCAGCTGAGAAATGGGCTGCTGTGTTAGAGAGCTGCACAGGTAGCCCACCAGCATTCAGATTCAACATCATTTAACTTAGACCTGGCAACAGTAGAGATGATAAATCCCAGTGTCTGGAATTATACATTCAGAACCCATAGGTAGGAGAGATGGGAGTCAGCTTTGGAGAGACTACACCACCCACCCCAAATGGCGAAGGTGGGATTTTGCCAAGAAATATTCAACAGTTGTACTCACTTCAGCCTTTTTATTTTATTTATTTATTTTGTATTTTGAAATAGGGCCTTTGAAAGTTGCTAAGAGTCTTGCTAAACTGCTGAGGCTGGCCTTAAACCTGTGATCCTCCCATCTCAGCCTCCCAAGTACTGGGATGACAGGCATATACCACCACACCCGGCTATGGTTTATGTTTTAGAACAGCCTAGCACAGTGGAAAAGAGTTCTCCCATAACATAGATCTGGGTTTGCATCCTGGCTCTGCCTCTTACCAGTTGGGAGACCTAAGGTCTCACATTAGCTTTCTGAGCCGCAGACCATTGTCTGTGAAATGGGGCTAGATCATGCATGCCAGGTACTATTCCTATGTGTGCTGTTAGTTGGGATGTCTTCAATTGCACCATAAAAACCAAGTTAGGCTGGCATTAAGAGAAAAATGACAGTTGCTGGTCAGAGTTGAGCTATCTTCTGGTGGAGCCGCATCTTGGTGTAGCTGGTAAACATGGGAATCACTAGCTCCAGGCTTAAATTGCACTTGTGGAAAGAAGAGGCTGCCTTTTCAATATGACCATCCCTGCTTTCTGGTGGGGGTGGGGGTATACTCTAAGACCTGCAGTGGGTGCCTGGAACTGCGGACAGTTCCAAACTATACAGACTCTTTGAATTTCTTACCCATATATACCTATGGTAAAGTTTAATTTATAAATTAGGCACAGTAAGAGATTAATGACAATGACTAATTACAGAATAATTGTAGCAATAGAATGTCATTAAAGTTATGTGACTGTGGTTCTCTGTTCCTTTCTTGCTCTCGCAAAACATCTCCATGTACTATACTCAACATTCTTGTGATGATGGAAGTTGCTATAGTCCTCCGTGATGAGCTGAGGGGAGGTGGATGGCATAGGCTTTGGGAAATAGCATTGGGCCACTCCGTAAGGGTCACTTGACTCAAGCACAAAAATCTCTTAGGAGCCAGTCTGATAATCAAGAGGGCTGTTAAGTGATTGACGGGCAGGTAGCATATACACTGTGGATACACTGGACAAAGGGATGATTCTCACCCCAAGGGGGGATCCAAGGGTGGTCCAAGATTTCATTGAAGTACTCAGAATGGTGTGCAATTTAAAACTCATGAATTGATGATTTCTGGAATTTTCCATTCCATCTTTCCAGTCTGCAGTTGACCCAGGGCAACTGAAGCGGTAGAAAGTGAAGGAGGACTGGTGTGGTTCCAGGACAGTTTCTGGGGGAGGTGCTCGTTGGCTGAACAGGAGTCAGTCACACAGCTGTGAAGGGCATACTTGCTGTGTTCCCACACTCACCGCTAGGAGGAAGGCATGACTTAAATGGACTAGAAGCAGAGGGCAAGGTGGCTCCCCAAGGAATCCCTGGCTGGTTGCTTTCCATAGGAAAGATGGATAAGAACGGTATCTGCCACCTTCACCAGCACATACTCACTCCAGAGCTGACATTCAGCACTTCAGTGCATTCTCTTATCAAATCCTAATAAAAATCCTTTTAAGCCAGGCATGGAAGTACATGGAAGGCTGAGACAGGAGGATCGCAGGTTCCAGGCTAGCCTCAGCAACCTAGAGAGGCACTCAGCACCCTGTTTCAAAAAAAAAAAACCTACATATAAAAGAGGACTGGTGTGTAGCTCAGAGGTAGAATGCCTCTGGGTTCAATCCCCAGTACCACACAAACACAGAAAAGATCGATCCTTTAAGACACATACAGTGCTTATTCCCATATTGTAGATGAGAAACTCAGGGACAGGGTGGGGGGTTAATGAATGTGCCTTAGCTCACCCAAGTGGTAGGTGAGAGATGGGGTTCAAGCACAGAAGAATTCATTTAACTTGTAATCACTAGACTGCCCTACCTCTGCCAAGGTTATTGCACAGGAAAAAATAATAACTGTCCCTCAGTATTCACCATGAGCAAGGCCTGGCTCATGGGTAAATGGTAGCTCTTCCCATGATAATTATTGCAATTGATGCATTATCTTGGGGTTCTCAGTGAGTCTGCTCTCCAGGACCCTCAAATGCTCCTGGTTCTAGACCACGCTTCACTTCTCCTCATGACTGGGAGTTATTTTTTGTAGCCAAGAGCCTCTTCCTCCACGATGGGTCTCTGTACCTGCCTCTTACATTATGTCTTCAGGTTAACTCTTTTACTAAACTTTGCAAATGAGATGTGAGACATGCTTCCTCTTCCATGTATTTCAGGGGAATTGGGAGAAGGTGGCAGGCTGGGGGAGGGAGAAGCTGATAGAAACTGAGAGAGCTTCCAACATGAGTATGGCATTGAGTTAGATCGGTCTCTGAGGAGCTAGAAACATGGATGGCGAGGATGGGGGGAGCCTGGACACCAGCATTGGTATCCAGGCCCAGATGCATCCTCTAGTCAGCCTTGAAACTGGTTGTGGAGCCACTCCAGAGAACCACAGGTGTCCCAGGGTGGACAGGTGCTCTGGCTGGGGATGCTTAAAGGCCTGATGTGAACCCCAACTTGATAGCCCCTGGTTGCTTGACCTCTCAGATGCTCATGTTCTCATGGAAAATGCAGAGGATAAGATGTGTCCTGGGTCCCCAGACTGGATGAACTGTCATGTGTAGGGTGCCTCGTATCCCGATTAGCACAGGCTTCACCCCCAGGAAGGGCAAGCTGCCTTATGAGCCCACATATGTTTGCTTTCTCCTGTTGAGTTTGTGAGATCTCTAGTGAGATCAGAGAAGGTATGCCTTGGACCAGTGGGGCAAATAGCAAAGTCAGTAACAGAGCTTAAACTAGATGCTAGATCCAGGTGCCGGTCTAGGGCTTTCTGGATCCTGAAGGTACTTGTCAATCTGGGTGAAGGGGTATAAAGAAGGTTGGAAGGTGGAGCCCATGGCATCCAACAGGGATTGGAAGTAGATTGGATCTCTGTTGGCCATTCAGATTGGAAGTGGTGATAAGGAGTCTGAGGCCGCCACATCAGGGCTCCATCAGAACAAGTTCATGATTGATTAGTGATGCCTGCCCAGGGTGAAGGAGTAGGATCTAGGGATGTATGACAGATCTAGGTTGTTCCTAGTACAAAAAAATGGCTATTGGTGAGTGAAACAAATCCGTGTACCCTGTGTTTAAGCCCAACAATGAAAAGATAGACACTCTGGCCTCCAGTTCTTTTGAGCCTAGCCATCTCTCTTGTTATGTTATAGATTTGCAGCCTTAAAGGACTGGTATTTTTATGGGTAATGCAAGACTTAAAACCAACATAACATTGAAAGCCTTCTGTCAGGTGTGTGTAGACACACTTCCATAGGTTCCTGAGAAGCCTACTCTACCGATTACAGTGATGATGGCTTCAACCTCAGATGAGTCGACTTATGTATTTTTTGTTGTTGTTAGTTGGTTGCTTGCTTGTTTTTGCAGTATAGGGGAGTGAATGCAGGGCCTCGAGCATGCTAGGCAAGCACCGTACCACTGAGCCATACCCCCAGTCCTAGGGTTATGTTTTGATACCTTAATTTTTAAAGTGTGATTTGCCATCTCTTCATAATGAGGTATTAACTGAGGCTGAGTTGCTTACATTTTAATATCATTAATTACAGCTATCATTTTCATCTGTCATTTACATTTGAGAGGCAAGTCTGTTCTTTTGTATAATTTTTGGTGATACTACTTTCTCTGAACTCAGAATGAAAACGTATTTAAGAAACATTTAATTAAGGGTGGAGCTGCTTTTTGAGAATGGTCTGTCATTTCTTCTTCTCAGAAGAAGATAGTAGCCAGTGGCTGTTTTTGTGAATAGCAGACTGAGCATTAATTAATTTTTCTTTCTCTTTGGTGGGTGTGCTTTATCACTCCACTTCTCGATGTGGGATTGGGTGACCTCACACTTGAGCTGGAAAGTGTGCCCTGTCCAGATGTGATTCATGTTGTCCCAGGAATGTGCACAGTTCAGCTGAAATTTTCTTCCTGTTGATCAAGGTCAGAAAACCCAGAGATAATGCCATCCATCTCAGCAACTAGGTCGCTGGGATAATTTTATTTTTTTTTTTGCGGTACCGGGGATTGAACCCAGGGGTGTTCTACCTCTGCGCTACACCCCTGGCCCTATTTTTTTTACTTTATTTTGAAAACGGGTCTCATGAAGTTGCAGAGGGCCTCACCAAGTAGAGAGAGAGAAACAGGGAGAGAGAGAGAGAGAGCTGAGGCTGGCCGCAAACCTGGATCCTCCGGTCTCTGCCTCTCAAGTACTGGGATTACAAGCGTGCGCCACCACGCCCGGCTGGATAATTTTTGATGAAGTGGGACGTGAGAGCAGGAGAAGCCAGGGGTGGCTGGAGGATATGCACATACACACGCTCACGCCTGTGCACTAGAACACAAGTATGCTGCCCTGCACCACTCAGGTTGAGATTTCCTCATTTTACTAGGATTTCAGCCAGTCATAGGTGGGAACTTGTTTGTGCATAAAGTCATCAAAAGGTATTGTCTTTTACCGTGACAATTTTAAGCTAAAAGCTCTCAGAGTCTGCTGATTCATCTGAGGTTTTCCGTATTTTCTTTGGTTTTCCAGATTTATTGAATAATCATTGACAAATAAAAATCATGTATATTTCAAGGATAAACTTCATGTTTTGAAATTCATACATGTAGTGAAATCATTGCCACAATTGGGCTAATTTAAGTACCACCACCTCACAAAGTTACTATTCTGTGTGTGTGTGTGTGTGTGTGTGTGTGTGTGTGTGTGTGTGGCAAGAACACTTAAGATCTATATTCTTAGCAAATTTCATAGTTTTCTTTTTTTATGTGGTGCTGAGGGTTGAACCCAGGGCCATTCTACCTCTAAACTACACTCCCAGTCCTATTTTATTCTTTATTTGGAAACAGGGCCTTGCTAAGTTGCTGAGGATGGCTTCGAACCTGCCACCCTCCTGTCTCAGCCTCCTCTGTACTGGGATTACAGGTGTGCTCCACCATGCCTGGTATAATTTCCCAAAGGTTTTCTGGGAGGATAGGTCCTTTAAGAAAGAAAAGGTCTTAATATCGAGAAGTTCTAGCTCCTGGCTAAGGGGGTCAGACATGGAACAGCAGACGTTCACCATGAGCCGGACAAGCAGGGTCTGACTCGGCCGGTGATGGGCTAAATAACTGGCACCTGTGGGATGTAGAGAAGCGAGTCACAGGAGGCACCCAGGAAACTCAGGTCCACCTGCGAGTCCCCTCAAAGTAGCATCCTCACTTCGAGGAAGGAAAAAACATATATTTTTCATTTGATCTTGTCAGATTGAGTTTTTCCACTGATCTAATTTACCAACTCACACACTGACAAATATTAGTTTTGCCCCTAGGATGGAAACGTTTTCGTGGGAAATCATAAAAACACGAGAGCCCTGGCTCTAACAGAAAATTCACTCAGCGGGAAGGAAATAGAATCAAACACATGGTGCACACCTTTGTTTGATTGCCATATTTTGCCATATTGAAAATGCAAATGAAAGTCACATGATATCCCAGTTTCTGTCTACCAAGTTAGCGATCTTCACAGAAAATAAGAACATTACTTCTTCCCATGCTGGCACGGTTGCTATGAAACTGGCTCCCCGTTCTTTATTGAAGTGCTGCAATTTGATGGAAATCATTTAAAAACTACAGGACTCATACCTGTGAACAATCACTCATATAAGTATTCCTTTTAACCTGATCTTATTCCTATAAACTTCCCCAGCTCAATAGAAACAGAGGCCCCCTCCACAGAGCTACCGTTGTTGTTTTACCTGCAGTGTCAAAGTCTTGACAGTGACCTAAATGTCCAGTCTTAAGGGAGTGGCATCTTTTGTTGAGTATAGAACATGATGGAGTATTATGCAGTTATTAAAATGACTTGTGTTAGAGGATCATGCACACAATAAAAATAGACTGTTGAATAAAAATATATCTCATAAGAAAGCACACGATTATGACCACGTAGAAAATTTGCTTGGAAAACAGATATATATCTTTGTTCGCGTTCAAATATTTTCATTAATTTATAACTTGAGGATTAGAAGGTAAGTCACAATAGAAGGAATGGAGAAAGTCTATTTCTGTTGATAAAGGATTGAGTGTAGGCTGAGTTTGATCAAGCTGCCTAGCCTTTCTGTATCTCAGATTGTTTCTATAAAGAAATGGTAATGATGTCACCAACCTTTAAAAGTGATGGCGAATCTTACCCATGTTACAGCTAAGTTACCACTCCAGTTCCTGGCACACGGAAGTTACTCAATGCACAGCTATAGCCACATCAAATAGAGATGATAATAAAGACTGATACTCTTGCCAAGATTTGGAAGTTTCCCAGCTGAACGTGGCTTTGTGTTTGTTGGAATGGGACCAGTCCGAATATGCAGCGACTTAAAAAATGATGGACAGGAGAATAACAAAGGATAGGGTGCAGGAGTCTGAAAACAAGCCTGTCCAGCTACGGCCCTCCAGCTCACTACCAAGCCCAGTCTCTGGAACATTTGAGTCACGGAGTTGAAGTGACTGCTTCTGTTCTTGAAACATAACTGGCTATTTAAATAGGATCAGTTTTGCATCTTCATTTGGAGGCAGATGCATGTATTTTATTGAAGTCTATTTTGATAGAATTACCAAGGACATGACTTTAATTCTTTCCTTCACCTTGGTATCCCTGGATATCTCTCAAGAACTTCTATTGCAAATCAGCCTGACCCCTTTGATCATCAGCTTATCCCCATAATTGTAGGAGCTCATAAAATCGTTGTAAGTCATTTAACATTTGTGCAATCTTTTCACATATCAAGTTGTTTTTAAAGCTGTTGAGACTTCTAGGTAGATGTGATGGTGTCACACTACTTAGTAGTAATTAAGTCGACAATTACCATTAAGTGTTGATATTAAACAGGTGAAGTAAGTGTCTTGCCCATGTGTTCAATTTTGCCCTCTATTGGAGGTGTTGATATTATTTGGAGCTGGAGAAATCACCCAGTAGTTATCAGCAGTTATTAATCACATTCAATGTGTAGGTCCATCTCACCTACATATTAGAGAAAGCTAGATATTCATCTTTGATTTATTTCTATTCACAATTCCCTGGAAACTCAAGGGCCATCTCAACACACACATTTTCAGTCTCTGCTACCACAGACGACCTTAGAGTTTATTGAAGAAATGGGCCTCTCACCTAAATTAGCTACATAGTTAGAATTGTTTGTGCAAAGAAGAAAATATGTAGGCTATTGTGCGTGGAGGGTGGGCAGAGAAAGAAAGGGAGGAAGAAGGATAAAAAGAGGAAGGAAGGAAAGAAGGAAGGAATGAAGGAAGGAAGGTGAAAAGAAGGGAGGAAGGGAAAAAGAAAGAAGGAAGAAAAAGTAAAAGAAGAAGAAAAGCAGCAAGACTCTAATTCTCTATGGCACCATCCCAAGCTGGCACAGAATTACTTTATCAACTTGAGGCACACAGGCCCAGCTCCTCCAGTGACTGGGTCAAAAGCCTCCACCCTTTCTCCTGACCATTCCTCTGTTCCCTTGGTCTTGACCTTGGACTTGGCTTTAACCTTGACCTTGACCTGGGCCTTAGCTTTGGCTCAGGCTCACCCTATAAAGTAATGGAACAGATACCAACAGCCTCAAGTTCAACTCCCACCAGTTCAGCAGCCCTGTGGAAGGAGAATGCCTTCCTCCAGACAGTTCTACCTGAAGCTGACCCTTTAGGTACTCTTCCCTGCTGTTGTGGACCATCTCTCCCCACCCACCCCATAGACCCCCTGACTGGCCCCAGCCTCCCAGACCAAATGGATGTAGGAGTTCGATCACCCAGGCCCTGATTTCACCCCTATCCTTGGAGTACTGAGTTGAAGCCAGTCCAACACCAACCATATGGAAAGATTATAGGGGAAGGATGGCTCCCCAAAGAAAAGCCCCAGTGCTGCTCACTGGAGCCGGAATGGGAACTGGTCAGGGAAAGGCAGTAGTTACATATACCAGGCAGAGGCACAGGCTCCAGGAAAGCCCTGGCTGATCGCTGGCTCTCTCCACTCTTCTTCCAGCCCAGTCTCCATCCACTGTGCCTGGAATCCTCTCTGTCCACCCCAGTTCTCCAAGGTCACCCATGTCCCCACACGGAGCATCACCATTCAGAATTGTATTGCGCATGACATACAGAATGGCTTGGTGGACTAGACTACAGACTTCTGAGGGCCTGGGCTTTACCTTCTTTACCCCACACGGTGCCTGCCTGTTGCTGAGAAGAGGCTGTGGGTGAGCGCAGGGAAGGAGGCCATGACCTTTGAGGAAATGAATTACAAATTCATATTTTCATCAAGGCCAGTGTGCTCCTGTACACAGAAACCAAGTCCGAGGTGGAGGGGAAGGGAGTTC
The DNA here is from genome assembly GCA_004027185.1 of Glis glis. Lineage (NCBI taxonomy): Eukaryota > Metazoa > Chordata > Mammalia > Rodentia > Gliridae > Glis > Glis glis. The sequence goes on along the minus strand of PVJS01005737.1, from coordinate 16,107 downwards.
TAGACAATTAGAGGAAATAAACACTGATAGAAGAAGTGTTGTACCAGCTAGGACCTGAAAGACTAGCCTGGCAGGAAGGTAACTGCGCACAGAACGACGGAAAGGGGATCCAGAGAAGGAGAAGCAATGTGAACAGAATTGCTTCCTTTAGACACACATTAAGGAAGGAGTGTTTTAGAATTACCTTAGGAAATTCACATTCTCTTGGTTGTGGTAGAAATGCAATTCAAATTGGATTAAACTAAAACTGGAATGAACTCCTACAATGTTTATGCTCTATATATGTTTATTTCCTAACCCCCCCATCCAGTATTTGTGAATGTGACCTTATTCAGAGGTGGGGTCTTTTAGGATGTCATCAAGTTAAAATGAGGTCAGACTGGATGTGGGGGGTGGGCAGAAAATCAAAAGGCAGGTATCCTTACAAAGAGAGGGAGAATTGGAGACATGGAGACGCACTATGATGATCCAGGCAGAAGTTGGAATGATACAGATGCAAACCAAGGAACACAGAGGATGGAGGGTCACCACCCAAAAGATGTTGGGGAGAAGCAAGGGAGGACTTGTCTGTAGAGCCTTCCAAGGAAACATGACCCTGCTGGTGATTTCAGACCTCTGGCCTCCAGAACTGTCAGAAAAGTATCTGGCTTCAGTGATGACGTGGTGCAGCAGCCCTAGGAAACATATAGACTCCCAGATCCGAAACTCCAGGGGTATCCGCCTTCAGGCATGGCGAGACGCAGGTGCTCATATACATCAGGTTACTGGGAAGACACTGGCTTCCATTTGGGGCTGTGTTTATCTTGGAGTGGACTCCATACCCAGTGAGGTCTTCCCAAGCGGAGCAAAATGGCCCCAGAACATGCATTCTGGACTTGCCTTTGACCAGTTTCGAGGGAGAGTGCAGGGTGTGGTCACACTTGGGTCCTGTGTCTATCACTGAGCTAGTTCCTGTGACGGACGGTATTGTTGATAGATAGATTAGAAGTCTCTTGCATGAACGACAGTGGAGTCAGAATGGTTTTTAGAGAGAAACAGGGTAGCTGAGGATGCTGGGGAGGAGAGAGATCTCTTTCCTAGAGATCCCCTTCCACCTGTGTCTTTCTTTTATTAAGTTTTTTTTTGTGGTATTGGGAATTGAACCCAGGGGCATTCTACCTCCAAGCTACATCCCCAGCCCTATTTTTGTATTCTTTTTTTTTGAAACAGGGTCTCACTAAGTTTCTGAAGGCCTCACTAAGTAGAACCCAGGGGCATTCTACATCTGAGCTACACCCCCAGCCCTATTTTTTATTCTTTATTTTGAAACAGGGTCTCACTAAGTTGCAGAGGGCCTCATTAAGTAGCTGAGGCTGGCCGCGAACCTAGATCTTCCTGTCTCAGCCTCCCAAGTACTGGGATTACAAGCGTGCGCCACCACGCCTGACTCTTATTGAAGGGTTTTAACCAAAACATTGTAAGAATGGTTAATCACACGAAATAGCAAAGCAGTCATGGGATGAGCCAGGGAAAATCATCAAGGTAGTCCTGGATGAATCAGGGAAGGGAAGGGTAAACAAGGAAGTTTTCAGGGTCCATGCTTATTGGTCCCATTTGGTGCTTGGGTGGGCAGTTTGTGGCCCTCCCAAGCCAGACCGAGGTGATGACTAAGAAGGTTCCCAACAAGTTCCTGCTATGGGATGCCTTCCTTGGTCCACCTGAGAATCCCATGCATCTGTGGGCCTTGGACCAGGTGTCGGTTCCATGGGGACTCCAGGAGAAAGAGGAGAAGAATGGTTCCTCAAAGCAAACAGGTCACCAAAAGGCAACTCCATAGAAAACCCAAAGGGCAGATGGGATGTCGTTATCAGAAGTAGGTGGGAGCCGGGCGTGGTGGCGCACACTTGTAATCCTAGCACTTTGGGAGGCGGAGACCGGAGGATCCGGGTTTGCGGCCAGCCTCAGCTCTCTCTCTCTCTCTCTCTCTCTCTCTCTCTCTCCTTAGTGAGGCCCTCTGCAACTTCGTGAGACCCGGTTTCAAAATAAAGTATAAAAAATGGGGCCGGGGGCGTAGCGCAGAGGTAGAACGCCCCTGCGTTCAATCCCCGGTACGGCAAAAAAAAAAAAAAAGAAGTAGATGGGAGAGGCTGCGGATACTGCATGGTGGACACACACGTGCACGCATGCTTCTCTCCCAGCTTGCCTTGCTCAGATTAGAGAGCGTGGTGAATGACAGGCGAGGGTCTTCTTGGTTGCACAGGTAGGCTTGAGAATGGGGGACTACGAGGTGAGGGGGATAGTTCCTGGGAGTTCCAAGGAAGGCCCGCCATGTTTGGGAAGATGGGATGGGGATCCAATACCATTCCACTCTCCTGCAAATTCCAGGAAGTCATGAGCTTGGTTTGACAGGTGGGTCCTGACCCAAGGTAGACTCTCAGTATTAAGCCAAGGTGCAGGAGGCTGCCGTCGCGGCCCAGGGAGCAGGTAGGAAGGACCTGAGAGGTGATGCCCTTGAGGACAAAGAGACTCAGATGTTTTCCAGATGTGAACTCATTTTTCTGCATGGAACCAGAGGAAGAAAATGCTTCAAAAAGAATAAACACAGCTGGGTGTGGTGGCGCACGCTTGTAATCCCAGTACTTGGGTGGCTGAGACCGGAGGATCGCAGGTTCGCGGCCAGCCTCAGCTACTTAGTGAGGCCCTCCACAACTTAGTGAGACCGTGTTTCAAATTAAAGGATAAAAAATAGGGCTGGGGGTGTAGCTTGGAGGTAGAATGCCCCTGGGTTCAATCCCCAGTGTCACCAAAAAAAAGAATAAATACTACTTTTGATTACTAAATGATTTCTATGTATAAGACCATTTGCTCTCTGCTCGACAAGCAGGATTCACTAAATTTCTCTATTTAAAAAAATCAGATAGTCACTGTTTTCCAGATGATAGAATGGAATTACAGGGGGATAAATATATATTTGGTATTTGGGATTGAACCCAGGGACATTCTACCTCTAAGCTACAACCCCAGCCCAATTTATGTATGTATGTATGTATGTATGTATTCATTCATTCATTTTTTTATTTAGAAACAAGTCTCACTACATTGCCGAGGGTCTTGCTAAGTTGCTGAGGGTGGCCTCGAACCTGCGATCCTCCTGTCTCTTCCTCCCAAGTACTCGGATTACAGGTGTGTGCCACCACTCCTGGCTCAGAAATATTTAATGAATGCTTCAAGCTCATGCACTGAGCTAAAATTTGTATCCAGGTTTCCCTGACACCAAAGACCCTGGGTTTTTCATCGACCACCAGCAATCACAAAACTACGGGTGGCTGACACAGACACACTTGACATTACTTAAGGCCCTGCTGTGACATGTGACTGTTATGCCTGTATAAATACGAAGCCATATAAAAATGTAGATAGGTGTAGTGTGTTTCTATGGAGACTCAAAATCTTTATGTCGCTCTAAGTTCAAAATGGACTTCTTGTCCCTAAAAGGCTGCCTACATCAAAAGAGCCAGAAAAGAAAGTTTTAAACACCTGACATAAATGAAGAATTCCATGTCAAATCATCAGGGAGCTGGAATTAAATAAAAATTAATCCCAATGCCGAGTAATGACCCAGCAGACCCTCACAGCTTTACGTTTTCAATCAAAGATAAGCATCTCATTAAAAGTATATCTTTGATTAGAGAACCAATCAGTTTGGATTGCTTCAAAGTTGGATGGCTCTGTCCATGGACATGTGGGCCATGAAGTCTTCTCTCTCTGTTAGCTTTGGAGGTAGCTATTTATCTTCTGACATCATGACAAAGGTCATTAATATGGAGGGAGACTGAACAGAGATGGCAAAGCTTTTTATATATCTATCTACTGGTGACATTTTCCCTGTAAAATTACAGTGCCTATTTATAGAGTCTGTTGTAATTTTAGAGAAGAATTTTCATATGCACTAGACTGGTTCATCAGTCAGGGACCAAAGAGAACACCTAACCCAGGGCTGCCCAATAGAAATGCAGCTGCAGAACCGGGTGTGGTGGCACACACTTGTAATCCCAGTACTTGGGAGGCTGAGACAGGAGGATCGCAGGTTTGTGGCCAGCCTCAGCTACTTAGTGAGGCCCTCCGCAACTTAGTGAGACCCTCTTTCAAAATAAAGAATAAAAAATAGGGCTAGGGGTGGATCTTGGAGGTAGAAAGCCCCTGGGTTCAATCCCCAGTACTGGAAAAAAAAAAAAAGAAAAGAAAGAAATGTAGCTGCAGTCCTGCCTGTAACGCTGCCTTTTCTGGAACCACCATTGGAAAAGTTAAGAAGAAAAAGATGACATTAACTTTCAAAATACTTTTTCTTTTGACCTACATAATTCAAAATATTATTTCACCCTGTTCTCAATATAAAATATAAAAATTAATTATGAGTGTATGTACACACACACACATTTTGGTACCAAATCATCAAACCTTGGTGTGCATTTTATATCCATAGCATATCTGAATTTGGACTAGCTCTATTGAAAGAACTCAGTAGTCACTTCTGGCTGCTGTATTGGACAGCACAAGTTTGGCACAACCCTGTCATTCCTTAAGTATGTGAGTTAATGTGTGTGTGTTCATTGGCTCAATTTAGCCTTTCAATGTATACATATTTTAAACCTTTATATTGTACATGATACATATATGCATTTTTTGCCAAAAAACAAATTAAAACAAATGCATAAGCCACACCTGTGATCCCAGCTATTCAGGAGGCTGAGGCAGGAGGATCATAGGAGGTCTGAAGCCAGCCTGGACAATTTAGAGGTCCCTATTTGAAAATTAAAAGGGCTGAGGGCTGAGGGTGTAGCTCAGTGGTAGAATGTTCCTGGGTTCAAACCCAAGAACTACACACTCACACACATAACAAAAAAATAAATAAAAATTAAAAATGCAAGTAAATGCATAAGAAAAATAAACAAATACACTCTAGAGAAGCCAAGGATTTGAGAGGATCTCTTTAAAGGCTTTCCTGTAACAAAGGGTTTTAATCTTGTGTGTGTGTGTGTGTGTGTGTGTGTGTGTGTGTGTGTGTGTGTTACTGGGGATTAAAGCCAGGGGCATTCTACCTCTGAACTACACCCTCAGCCCTATTTTACTTTTTATTTTGAAATAGGGTCTCACCAAGTTGCGGAGGGCGTCACTAAGTTGCTGAGGCTGGCCGCGAACCTGCGATCCTCCTGTCTCAGCCTCCTAAGTACTGGGATGATAGGCATGTGCCACCATGCCCAGCTAAGTTTTTATCCTGAGAACAGATTGTATTCTAGATTGTCCTTTGAGGGCTCTCAGGAAACACTATTTCGAAGATACAAGATGCACGGGAAGGATGTAGAGGACCCTTTAATTCCCATGCATCTCGGAGTAGAGGCTCCCAATGACAGCACCAATATCTTCTCCATGAGAAGCTTGGAGTGTTAATCCCTGACCCTGAGTGCTTGGTGAGGCTTGCTGAGTAGTTCCTCCAGGAGGCCAGCTGAGGCTTGGTAGCTGAGCGATTGGTGGCAGCTTTTCCACGTGTCACATGCATCCTGCCATTCCTAGATAAAGTCATTTGGGATGGTGCATGGCTGTGTCATCCATGTAATTGAATCATGGAGTGAGAAAATAATCTCCTTTTCAAACTCATTTCAGTCTTTCCCATGTCAAAGGGAATGGCTCTGTGTGTTGCTATTATGTCTCCAATGCCTCTCTAACTCTTGCTCATCTCTCTCAATAGAGAGAGAGAGGGCGCTTTCAGCAGACAAAATATCCAGCCAGAATTGAATAATTGAGGAACCTCACTCTGTTTTCAACCTGTTTAGTCTGAGAGCCTCCCTCTCTGTATTGCATATTAGACTGGTGTTCGGTTTGGTAATGTCATCAAATTTTGTTTGAAAGTTAATCGAAGCATAAAGGAATCAATTCAAAGAAATATAAGCTGATCACTGCCAAGGTGACCCTTGGGTGAGGAAGCAAGAGTGAGGTGTGTAGTGTGGGTGAGCCACAGGCTGGGAAATGCTCCTTTGGTACTGGAGGTGCTGGGGGGCAGACTTGCCTGTGTTTGCGCCAGACATCCTGGTGTTGCTTCATTTCTTGGTCTCAGTTTCCCTTCCTGGACCTGGCCAGCTCCCACAAAAGATGTTCTTGGTTGCCTTCTTGACACATCTTGTGGACGTAGCACCTTTACCATCAGTGGGCAACACAACTGTACCCTCTCTTCTGAGAGGAGCCCTTGCTATCTTTTTATGCTAAGTACAAAGGGACTGGCAGGTACTCACATCATTTAAGCTCCCCCTTTTCTCAGAAATCTAAAAATCTTACACCAATCGGGGGCTCATCCAAGTCCGAGCTACCCGTCCACACCTGCAGGAGGGCCTGAGCGTGTGCCTTGAGGAGGGAGGGATGCATGTTTGTGGATATAATTCGCCTTCCTTTCTGGTTTCCAGTTCTGTTTATTCATCAGAGACTCTGAACAAATACTAGAATCCTTTTCAGAAAGCCATAGTTTCTGGTTGTTTACTTTCCTATTTTTACAGGCTCTGCTTAATGCTCTCAGGGAGTTTATTAAAGCCATATTTTGGTTTCACCTGACAGGGTGGTTAAAAATTTCCAGGTCGGAATGTGGAGGCAGTCAGCCCAGTTCTGCTACTTTACAATGGTGCGGTCTTGAGTGAGTCTCAAGAATTCGGTCTCTCTGACCTTCAGCTTCCCCATCTGTAGGGTGGGGTGATAGGGGAAAGACCATATCAGGTAGTGGTTGAGCATGGAAAGGGTCCTGCGGTAAGTGTTACCCACTGATACCAAAGGATTCCAGGTGCTACATCTGCAAGATGGGGTCGAGAAGGTGACCCAGAAGCATCATTAGAGATAGGAGAACGGCTGATAGGAAGCTGTGCTTATTATCCCCAATAAGTGGTAGATTTATAACTATTACAGCAGGTGCTCCTCAGCTCTTTGCTTTTTCTTTGACCTCATAGGGGATGATGTTACTGCTTAGATGATGTTCTGTTGTAAAATAACAACAAGGTTCGGTCTTTGTACTCTGAGTTTGCTTTTCTGGCATCAGAGTTCAGCTTGCTAACTCATAGGCAATCTGGGTCATATAGGATAGGGTCAACTGCCATGGTAATGACTTAAATCTTTATGTTTCATCTTCGTAAGGCAGAAAAGACGGTATGTAGACACCTCGTTTGCAAACCATGCACTCCGTAAATGTTGTGATATTAAAAGCTTCCTGGTCAAAACTTGAGTGAAAGGCCGGGCGTGGTGGCGCACGCTTGTAATCCTAGTACTTTGGGAGGCGGAGACCTGAGGATCCGGGTTCGCAGCCAGCCTCAGCTTGCTTGCTCGCTCTCTCTCTCTCTCTCTCTCTCTCTACCTAGTGAGGCCCTCCGCAACTTTGTGAGACCCGTTTTCAAAATAAAGTATAAAAAAATAGGGCTGGGGGTGTAGCGCGGAGGTAGAATGCCCCTGGGTTTAATCCCCGGTACTGCAAAAAACAAAACAAAACAAAACAACAACAACAAAAAAAAAAACTTGAGTGAAGTACCCGTCACTGTCCCAGCTGTCATGGTGCACACAGAATTCAATCAATACTTAAAAAACAAAATAACACTATAAGTGCAAATGGAGGTGCATCTTCATTGGGCCTGAGTAACATCTGGCGTAGTCCTTAGAAAGCTTTAAATTTCTGTGCTGATTTCAGAGTAAGTAGAGGTCTATTTTAAAATTCTATCTTGGTTAAAAATCTTTGTCACTTATCTTGGTAGCAAACTTTACTCGATTGGTAATATTTTCCTAGCAAACTGTGGTAAGGAGGATTCAGAGGCATAACCAGACTTAGCAGAAGTAGTTCCATGATCAATCTGTGATATCGTCCTAGTCTCCAGAAAAGGGAGCATAGATGTGCAGGTATTTTTCATCTCTAACAGAGTCAGTTGAGAAAATTATCATCATAACACAATATTGTGAATTTAGCCCATTAGATAAAGACAGAAACAAAGAAAAAAACAACACATGTGATCACAGTTGCCCCTGCCCGTACACACAGCAAAGTCATTTTACCAACAAGAGCAACAAAATCGTGGGCCAGTGAATTAAATGTCCTGTGTTCATTGGATGATCTTGGCATCATAAATATACCTCTCTGTTTGTAATTCAGCTCTCACGCCTATAAGGGGGAGAAAATAACTCTTTTCTACTCAACTAAGTTGTTCTGAAAATCAGCGAGCTATTCTGAGGCTCAATTGGTGAACATTTACTGAGACCCTGTGCTGTTCTCTAGGATTACACTTGCAAAGCATGCTCTTTAAACAAAGCCCTTCCCCTCCTCCCTTCCTCCCTTTCTCCCTCCCTCCTTCCTTCCTTCCTTCCTTCCTTCCTTCCTTCCTTCCTTCCTTCCGTCCATCCTGGGGACTGAACCCAGTATCATTCTACCTCTGAGCTACACTCCCTGCCCTTTTTTATTTTTTCCTTGAAACAAGGTCTTGCTAAATTGCTGAGGCTGGCCTCAAACCGGCAATCGTCCTGTCTCAGCCTCCCAAATACTGGGATTACAGGTGTGAGCCACTGCGTCCGGCTTAAACCAAATTTTGATATTCATATTTTCCTTTCTTTGACCTTTATTTCTTCTTCTAAATTTTGAAGTTATCTCAAAAAGATGGTGAGTTCCCCATAGCAAGCTAGAGGAGTCTTTGCTAATGTTTATGTCCTAGATCTGGCTTATTTTACCCTAAAGAGTGAAATGTTAACAATCCTGTCAAAGTCATTCCTGGGAAATAGTGAAATCTTCATGGCCTTGGTGTGGATTTTTTGCCAGTAAGCAGCATCATTTCTGCACAAAAATACAAGAGTGATTAAGGCAACAACAATAATGAAAAACACCAGAAGAATCTTTCCACATAAATTCCGGCTGTTGCCGTGGCTAGCTTGTCTCCTTGGGAGAAATCCGAATCCTTCAGGTCCAGGTTTCCCAGCGCCCGCTGGAGACATCCCTTCTGTGTGTCAGGATCGCTCTGTCTTCAGACTTTGCAGCTGATCTCTCCTTTTGAGGTAATTACAAAGACGGGAAAAATATGTTTCAAATTATAGAAAAGGAAAGTTCAAAATGTATTTAATATTAATGATGCCAAATGCATGTATCGTTCCTGCATTTTATAATGATTCTGCAGTTATGCAGAAGAGGGTTTTTCAACCTTAGCATTGTTGACACTTTGGGCCAGGTAATTCTTTGCTGCAGGGTCTGGCCTGTTCAAGGATGTTGCACAGAATCCCCAGCCTTTACCCACTAGGTGCCAGTAGCATCCCTTCCTCTCACCATGACAACCAAATATGTTACCAGATACTACCAGAGGCCCCCAGGGCAAAATTGCCCCGAGTTAGGAATCACTGATATAGGATCATGTTATTAGTAGCAGATTCATGGTAGTATTTCAGAGTGAATTTCCTATAATGTATTTTAAAATGTTTAACAGACAAACAACAACAAAAAACAGAGGCAATAGAAGTAAATAAAAGAAAGGAAAAGGAAGAAAATAGAAAAAGAAATGAGAGCTGAATATCAGAGGCCAAGAAAGGAGTATCAGACCCCCAGGGCTTGATAGGCTCCAGCTCTGGACTCTGAAGGGTGGGGCAAGGGCACAGGCTCCCCCATGAGTGCACAGCCTGTCTTTAGGAATGGGGGCTCCCCTTCAATGCAACATTCATTCACCATATGACAAAAGAGTTAACTAGCAAATTATTGTGTATCCTGGGGGAGACTTGCATTCAAATGTCATGCAAAAACCAGCCAATACAAAAAAAGGGGGACACTGTTCTAAATTAGAAGAGACAAGAGGTGTACAGTCAAATGCAACACTGATGTTCATTTTTCAAAAGCTCTAAATGACCAGTGACATAGTTAACTAGGATGTGGGTGTTCGTTTTCATTTTGAATTAAAGTTAATTTTCTTAGGTGTGATAGTAGAATTGTGGTTGCGTAGAGGATGGCCCTCATTAGGAGAGATGGGCTGAGCTGTTTGGGGGTGATATGTATATAAACTGCTTTCAAATGGCTTAGCAAAAACCAAAAACATACATATATACATACATACATACATACATACATACAAGTACACAAAAACATCCATATATACATACATTCGTACATGTATTCATGTATGATGCGTGTATATATGGGTATGTATCTACATATTATGTTATATATGTGCATATGCATATATAAAATGTATATATGTTCAGAGAGTGTGTGCGTGTCTGTGTGATGTGATGTGTGTGTGTGTGTGTGTGTGTGTGTGTGTGTATGTGTGTAGCCAAACTGGATCACTCTGGGTCTAAGATGACAGCAAGCTATCAGAGCCATGAGGAGGACGATGGTGCATCAGGTGGTCAGGCACAGGGTGGGAAATGCCCGTCAGAGTCTGGGCGTCATGGTCAGACCCCTGGACGCAAGGCCTCCTTCCACCATTTAAGAGCAACTTGACCCTCGCAACTTTGATCCCTGAATGGAATGAATAGCCCTTACCTGGAGCAGATGTTAGAGTGAAGGGCTCTAACACACGTGAAAGCACCTGTCAGGATGGGTGCCTGTTAACACCTGCCCCTTCTTTTTTCCATGCTCTGTGGCCTTGTTGCAGTGGTGGACAGGTAGCGCATGACGCAAGGCTGTGTCCAGCCCCTGTGAGCACTTTAAGTTTCTGTCTGCATCTCATTCTCTGTGTACTGTGTGCTCAGGCACAGAGAAGACAGCCGACTGTCCATCTGGCTTCCGGGGCCGGTAGCGCGTCTGTGTGTCTGGACTCTGGGTCCTGGTTTAAACACACCGGCAGGTGCACACGCTTATCGGTCCTCGCTTGCCAGTCGCTGGTGTGTGGCTGGTGCACAGGCTCTGGTGGCCAGAAGATGGCAGTGCACGATAAAGAAAGAGCTCCTGACACCAGCCTCTCTTAATTAGCTAAAAGGAAAACAGGTATGCTTTTACATAGCTTTTGATCTTGTCATTTTCCTGCGGTGCCAGGGTGGGCAGATGTTCTCATCCCTTCTCCCAGCTGAAGCGTTGGTGGAGAGGGACCATGAAGATGCAATCCATAGCTGACCCTGGCCAAGCCCCTGAACTTTAGTCTTGTGAACACCATCAGCTTGTGCCATCTTAGAAATTGCTGCAGTGGAAGGAGGCATGGAACTAGCAGTTACTTCTAGGGCTGCATGTAGTCCCCTCTGTTCTTGATAAAGGAGCTGGGTGAATGTGGGCACCACGAGGAGGGGACCGTCCTGGGGGCAGAGGTGGGCTTCTTCTCCAGGGTCCTAGCAGTCCATCAGGAGCCCAGAGGGAGAAACAAAAGATCAGCTTAAATCACGCAGAAATTACCATTAACCAGTCAGCAAAGTAATTGCAACATGGCAGGCTGCAGATTAAGAAGACTTCCTTGAAGCATTATGTCTCATTCAGTTGTTTCCTTTGTCCTTTGAGTGAGAAAAGCTTAATGCAGCCGAGGTAGCATGCCCGATGCACATCCCCAGGACTAGGCACGTGGTATATATTTGCTGGTTTTACTTAGGACAGTCTTTGAATTAGCCTACGCGGCAGGTAGTGTTAGGAGCATCTTATAAAGGAGGAAACCTGGGGCTCAGAACCAGTGGGCAACGTGCCTAAGCTTGCATGAGGATTCGACAGGCACAGGTGAGATTTGCACCTTGATTACATGGCATTTCCTTTTACCACCCAACCCTCTTCCTGCACAGAGAGGGCTTCGGAGGAAGTAGGAGCTGACTCCTGCTGTGTTCCGTTCGCTGTCTTCATTCACACTCTACTTATTGGCCAACAGAAGATAAAGACAGGAAGTTGTCATTGATCATCACATTCCCAATAAGTGGTTCTTTTCTTTTAATGACTTTTATTTATATCAGATTTTCTATATCTTAATTACTGATGGGTACTTTAAAATTGTGTGATGGACAGTATTTTAATTGACAAATCATAAATGATTACCTACGTTGGGTGCAGGGTGATGATATTTGTAGACTATTCAGCCTTAAAAAGTGGGAGGATACTGTCAATTGAGTCCACATGGATGAATCTGGAAGATATTGTAGTAAGTGGTACAAATCAGGCACAAAAAGATAAATAAGGCTTGATCTCACCGATATCTGGGGTGTCACAAAGTTGAGCTCGCAGGAGTGGAGAGTACAATGGTGGTTACCAGGGATGTGGGGAGAGGATGGGGAGTTATTGATCAAAGGGTAAAATTTCAAGTAATGGAAGGAAGGGCAAAAACAGATTTCCAATAAGTCTACTAAAAGCATGGAGCTTCATTTTTTTATTACACTTCAAATAAACCAAGCCGAAACATTATTTGCTAATTGCACAAAAGAAATTCACAGTTCATTGTAGAACTTGTTAAAATCAGAAAAGTATGTAAACATAAGGTGATCTCACAAAGAATAACAAGTATAATGGTTTGGTGTTTTCCTCTATCCCCCCCCCAAAAAAAAACACACCGATAATCTTTTTTTGTGTTTGATACTGGGGATTGAACCCAGGGACATCCTACCTCCGAGCTACACCGCCAACTCTGCTTATGTTTTGTTTTGAAACAAGGTCTCATTTAGTTACCGAGGCTGTCCTTGAACCTGCGATCCTCATATATCAGAATCCCAAGTACTGTGATTGCAGGCCTGTGCCACCATGCTCAGATAACACCGATAATCTTAACAACTGGTATTCACACAGTGTTGTGTTTTTATCACATCATGAAAGTACCTCCTGACTCAATTTTTTTTGTGTCTTAAAAACACCATTTTTAATGGCCTTGTGTTCTCTTCCATGACATGAAAATGTCCTAGTTTATTGGTTTAAGTTCGTCTTCTAGTTTTGTATATGTAGATCGATTCCAACTTAGGAGAAATAGGTTCTGTGTGGCTTTTGAAAACTAGCACCATACCTTACAAAAACATCCTTTGGAGAAGCAGACCCGGTGGTCGAAGGGCGTTACCATATTGATCCCCACAGCTACAGCACTGGGGACGCACATCCCTCTTCCACTGGGTGAGTCGGAGGACAGGAAAGTAAAGCCTTTCCATGTCATTAGGCCGGTTTCCACCCTCAGGCAGGACCCAGACCATACTAGACACTGGTCAAGGCCTTTCCAGCCATCACCTGATCCTTTCCTCCTAGGAACTTTGTGGTCTTGCCTGGGGCCTACTCTGCACCTCCACCCTCCCCTTGTGCTCTGTGGATGCTTCCAGAAGCCCCTGGGCCACCTGGTTGCACACAGAAGACATCACTCTTGAGGCCTGCGACGCCCAGGCCTCCCTCGGACCTGCGGCGCGGCTTGTTTTTGCATAATTTAAGCACTACATGGCCGTGCCACTTAAGTTCTGTGAAATTGGTGTGCTGCCATCCATGAAATTATATACATCGCGGGAACATTTCCAGTTACTAAAGGGGTGAATGTATTCTTCGAGAGGGGCCAGACAACAGCAGAGTTGATAGAGCTGCCCCCCAAAGCACAGCTATCTCTCCTCGCCTTGTTGAGACACAAAGGAAGGCATTTGCTTTTTAAATTCTGTGGAAACCGAACTGCGAGGGTAAGCATCCCATTATGTACCTGCCCGCAACTTGCTCCTTTTTAATTCCCCAGCGTCCCCCAATTCACTCCCCCCATCCCAGTCCACACATCAAGGGACCCACAGAAATTGTTGGCAAAGTGGATTTCTTGTTCCTGCTGAACATTCTCTGCAGGGCTGCTGCCCTCTGGTGTTTTGGGTGCCTAGGATAACAACACACAATCTTCCAAAAAGGTTCTTTCGACCGATTCATTTCAGGTACCTGGTTTATGTCTCTGTGTGTAGATTCTGTTCATGATGATGTACTTTTAAAATATGCATTACATAAACACCAACAAATAACAGACACCATCATGAAGAATCATTGTGAAGCTCATTTCACAGATGTTTGTACTACTGACACACAGGAATGGTTGGTATCTAGTTCCTAAAAGAATCACACTTATGGACGAAGGACATTTCTTCTTCTTATGACCTGGAGCGTGCATAGAAACCTGAAGTTGGAATGGACATCCTCTGTAGCCCTGGTTTTAAAATCAGATGATAATCAGCTTTAGTTAGGATAGGCTAGTCTGGGCTGCAATAACAAGCATGCCCTGGTAGCTCAGTGACGCATCGACAGCAAGCTGATTTCTTGCCACACAAGGCCAGTATAGGTCTAGTAGCTCTCCAAGGCTGTTCTCTCCCAGGAGAAAAATGCTAGGATTCTGTTGCTTCTGTCTTATGCTTCTTTACTTGTGTCATATAAGGCTTTCCAGGGCTGAGGTAGCATCAGAAGAGACAGGGTGAAAGGCTGCATCTAAGCTTCCCTGTGTCAGCCCAGAACGGTCATATGACACTTCCCATACTCTCTATTGGCCAGAACAAATCACACAGGCCCAGCCTAACTGCAAAGGGGTCTGGGAAGTGTGCTCAGCAAGTGAAAAACAAGCTAGGACCCAGTGAACACATATCATTTCTCTCTTCCCTAGCAGCAAAACCTGAGTGTAAGCTTTAGACAGAGAATATGCCCATGTCAAAGATTCTCTCTGGAGAACACATTGCCTGCTAAGCTCCAGGTGGTATGTTTTGCATCCTTCCACATAGACCCATCGTTTTCTCCATGCAGAAACAGAGAAAGTGCAGAAACAGAGGCCGAACAAGATGATCTCCCAAGCCGTAGTAGTGAACACTGGAATTTAAATCCAGGGCCACCAGAGGTCTAGCCTGTGTCACAGTCATTTATCAGCCATTTATCTGTAGATTTTGGTTAGAGAACTTCAAGACCCCAGACTCATCCTTTTAGCCGGTTGTATCTGGGGTAATAATCCAAACTGATTGTAAGATCTCAGGGTCGAATGGTTTCCTGTTTTCATACCTGTTTACAACTGACCTGAGATGGTAGAATAGACTTTGAAATATAAGGCAGATGTAAATCTTACCATCCCTGTTTATTATATATGAAAATCTAGATTTATTCTATGTAGATAATGAATAATCCTTTTCTCCTACTAAAAGAAGAAAGCCATCTTTTTTAAGTGGCAACTTCCTCTCATGCATTTTAAATAGTTTATTTAACGCACAAGATAATTTTTTTGCTTTTATGTAAGAGATGCTAATTAGGGATGAATATTTCGTATGAAGGACGTCCATGACAGTGTCCCCTATAAATGTTATCAAAGGGTGTCTGTGGTTGATATCTTCGCCAACGTGGACTCACTTGCTGGGGACAGTTGTCATGAAAGTCCTCTGGACCTACTTTGGTGACATGTCCATCCTTCATGTTCTGTTTGGTTCTTCGCTGCGACTCCCACAGCATGGAAATAAACAGAGAGCCCAGCTGTTTTATTTCTCCGTCCTCCTGCAGGGAGATGTATGTTGCACGGACCTCCTGAGCGAGGGCATCTCCTGCAAATAGATGAACTCCAAATACCGTTTCCTTTCATGTTATGCTGCGACTGTGCACGTGTGCTTATCAATTGAGGATCCCCAGTGAGGAAACACAGGGGTTGACTGCTCCCTAGAGCCTGTGGGCTGGCTGATGGGAAATTAGTTTGGGGTATTGATGATAAACAAGTTAATCTTCTTTGGGTAATCTTTGGAAAACAAAGTTTGCTTTATTTATTTATTAATATTATTACTATTTTTGCCTGTAGGGTATTAGCCACGACTGACATACAAATGCTTAAAGAGTGTTTCCAGAGTTGAGCCACTAGCTTATAAGGATTTCAATAAATGTCATATTACCCATGGCTTAAAGCCTGGGCTGACTCGTCAACAGTTTAAATAACACGACTGCTCTTTAAAGTGAAAGATACTTAATTTTGTTTTCTTGAATGTGGAGAAATAATGGTGATCTGTGTGCTTTTAAGTGTGCACAGAGCGATGGCGTCACTTAAGGTATACACCCTTCTATAGAAGATAATGTTAGCCAGGCGTGGTGGCGCACGCTTGTAATCCCAGTACTTTGGGAGGCGGAGACCGGAGGATCCAGGTTTGCAGCCAGCCTCAGCTCTCTCTCTCTCCCTCTCTCTCTCTCTCTCTCTCTCTCCCTCTCTCTCTCTCTCTCTCTCTCCC
>PVJS01005736.1:0-62874 GCA_004027185.1 Glis glis | reverse complement strand
CCCCCCCCCGGGACCTCCCTCCCTGCACAGTGCCCTGTCCCCGGAACTCCACAGCGCTGAAACACTAAGGGGGACCACATGCGACCTCGCAGAGGGTACCTGTCGAGTGCTCACTCTGCCTCCCACAAGCCAGGAGACAGAAGTCCCGCACCCCGCTGCCGTGGCTGGGAACGGAGGCAGTCAGACCTCCAGAGTCCACACAGCAGGACACGCACAGCCAAGCCGGGCCGGGCAATTTCCAGTGTCCTCAGAACAGCCGCCTTGTGCCAGTCTTGCTGCCCGCGCCCGAGGCCGGGGTCCCCACTCCCTGGACGGGTCTCCTCACAGGGCTCGCGGCCCTGCGGCCGGATCCCAGCCTGGGAGGCGACAATCCACCCCTTCACTTCAAGACTCCCGCCAGCTTCCAAGTGGGGCGGGACCAACCCAGCTAAGGCAGGCCCCCCAGCACCCGCTGGAGACCAACCCCTGCCTCAGGGTGGTCTCGGGCTCCCCAAACCCGCCTTGTTTCCCCGCCATCCCACCTCTGGGCCAGAACAGCTCCTGTAGCATGGAAAACTTTCCCCCTTTCTTTCTGCTATTCCTACTCAGCAGGAACACCTTCCCTGCGCGATTCCTTATCCACCTCCGCTACAGCCTTTCATGCGCTGATTTATGAATAAAAACCCGTAAGAAAACCTCTGGGTACAGCTTGAGGAGAACTCCTTGCCTTGCCCCGATCAGACCCTGAGAAGTGAGTGCTTGCTTGCATGTGAAGGGCCTGGTGCAGGAAGAATGTTCCTGCAGGTTCCACGATAAAAACCAAGGCCCACGATCTGCAGCACAGGGCCCTGAACCTGGGCTCTCCTGGTGCGCGCCACCCCGCTCCTGTCATGGACGCTGCTGCGGGCCCTTGCTGTCGGCAGATCATACCTGGCTGGGCCTCTACTTCCCTCTGTCTCAGCCTCACGTTGGCTTCCCTGAAGCGTGGCTAAGCAGGGCCCCGTGGCACAGTCCTGAGCGCTGACCCGCCACCAGCGCCACCCCTCATTTGTAACCATCCACCTAGCTGTGTGAGCCTCAATCTCCTCTTCCACACCGCCTCTTCCTGCTCTCGGGACAGTGTCCACTGCTTCAAACCTGGCGAGGAGAAAGTGCTGATCATCTCCTGCGACACGTTACTTGATGGACAAAATCAAAACTTCGGGTCAAGCCTCTTGATGCCATCGTAAGCCAGGAGGTGCCTCGATGTCATTACTGACCCACGGTCATCTGCTGGAATCGGGTAGGCCATTAGTGAGACAGGGTTTAAGTCCAGTAGTCCTCCTTCAACATGTGGCCCGTACCCGGAGGCAGTTTCCGGTAACATCGCCATGTTTCAGGGTCTGATGTTTGAATGCCCGCATTGGGAAGTCCTGCTTGTTAGTATCCAGTGCAGAAGCTACAAGGAGTTTTGCAGTCAACTACGTGGATTCCAAGCCCACTCCTCCGACGAGCGGTCTAGGCATGTTTAACCTACTTAACCCCTCTGAACCTCCGCTCCCGTATCTATGAAGTACAGTTCAAAGAACTGTGCAAAGAACCTGCATTTCATAGTGCTACTGTGAGGATTAAATGAACTAACTCACGAAGAGCACTGAGTGCTGAGCACAAAGTACACACAATAAATGTTAGCTAAAGACACATTAGAAATGCTTCTCGGCCAGGCCTTCGACAGCTCAGCGAGGCGCTGGTGGGTGGAGGACTGCAGTGGATGAGCCATAGGAATGCTGTCGCAAAGGCGCCGGCGCGCTCCCTGACTAACTTCACAGGACAGGGACATACGAGTTAAACAGCGGATGATAAACAGGAGCATGGTGGTCTACTGCCCCCCCTCGCTGACCACACCTTCTGCCCTGTAGGCCACCGCGGCCAGGGAGACAGGCTGGGCTCTAGCTGCAGGGGGCTGCTGGTGGCTCTCCTGGGCAACAATGCCACGTGATTGAGATGGTAACTCTGGCAAGAGTGGGGGTCGACTTGGAGGAGGGGTGGTTCCCAAAGGCTGGTGTAAGAGACCGGAAGAGCCTGCATAACAAAGAGGAGGGCATCCGGGCCAGACATGCTCTGAAGGACCCTGCAGAGTGGTCAGGAGACTGCAGCTGCTGTAGATGCGCGGAGGACTGGAGATGCAGAACGGAAGAACTCAGTTGTTACAGCAACCGAGCAGAGATCAGAGCCACAGCCTAGCTGGCGCAGCACCGCACGCCTCCAATCCCAGTACTCGGGAGGCCGAGACAGGAGGATGGACTCAGCAACTTAGCGAGATCCTGTTTCAAAATAAAAAATAAATAAGATGGGGCTGGAGGTGTAGCTCAGAGGCAGAACACCCGTGGGTTCAATCCCCAGTACCATAATGAATGAATGAATGAATGAGCGAGCGAGCAAGCGGCAGCCTCTGGAGCAGACCAGCTGCGCTCAAGGCTCAGGCCTGTCCTTATGGCCTGCAACTCAACCTCCTCATCTGCCAGTGGGAAGGCCTGGCACCACCGCACAGGAGGTCAGGAAGACTAATGGGTTCCGTGCAAAAGGCTCCGCCGGTGCCCGTCACAAGGCAAGTGCGCCGGAGTGCGGGCCACGTCTCGTTCCCCATCAGCCTCTTGTCTTTGAGCTCAACGCGGCTGTGCTTCCCCGGGCCCAGTCCACAGCCTACCCTCTCCCTCTCTTCAGTAACCAGTGACGTTTTAGAATCATAAATGCCACTTGGTTCAACTAAACCCCAGAGTGGTTCTGCAAGGTAGTCAGAATGAGAGGCGGGGCTCTGGAGGCCTGCCTGGTGCCCACAGCCCGACCCAGCACTCTCCTCGTCCTCCACTCCCACCGACACCGACCCCACTGCGGGGCCTGGCCGATGCCGCTCGGCTCCTGCCATTCCGCTCCCCGCGCCGATTGCCACCGCGGGGCCTGGCTGATGCTGCTGCCTCTGCGTGGACTGCTCGGCCTGGCAGCTTCAGGTCTCAGCTTCTACCTCTTTGTAAAGACCTTCCCTGACCCCCCAACTTGAGGCAGGCCCCCTCTCCGCAGACAATTCTCTGCCATCGTTCATTATTACTTGCGTTTTGGCTATCTCCTGCATCGGGGTGGGGGGTTGGGACAAAGAGCTGTGTGCATATATATTAACATCAAATAGATATTCATTGCAATGTAAGACTCCAATGCACCAATAAAAGCACGTTAAAAAAAAAAAGTGTAGGCTCCAGGAGGCCCACGGCTACATGTGCACACAGCCAGTTCTCAACCAAAGAATTTGGGAACAGCCTCTGGAATCAGACTGCCTGAGTTCAAATCCCAATGCTAACATTCACGGCAGCCTGACTCCAAGCTCCTCTGCGTCAACATCGTCACCTATAAATGGGGATGATGGCAGCAGCTACCTTCACGGGTAGCTGTAAGGATGAGACAGGGACATGTGTCATACAGCTCTTCTAACTGCGTCTGGCACAGGGCAAGTGCAAGGAACGTGCATTCTAACTCTTTCTACTCTGCTGTCGGAGGGATCCGCTGGCCACCGAGCTCTGTCGGTCTGCAATACTGCGGCCTGTCCCACTGTATAGCAAGTGCTGACTGTGTGTCGGGTATCACGGCAAGCATGCGACATACATCATTCATCTATCCATGTATTGAACAAGCACCGATGTCTACTACAGCTAGGCACTGTTTAAGGTATTAGTGAACAAAAATCACAACCAAAAGAGGAGGAAAAGCCCAACCCTGAGAAGTAGATAAAACAAAAATAACTCACGTGCTCAGTGCCTGAGAGCTGCCCACACCCCACGTCCCATGGAAGTGCGAACTCGCTTGAGCTCGGGGGTGATGCCCACATCGGAGGAAGAGGAGGCTGCTGCGAGTGGAGGAACCCACACTGGAGGGCGGGCTCTTCCCCATCTCCCCACCCAAGCCCCTGCTCTCCTGGGAAATCCCTGTCCTTCTGTCTAGTCTCATCGGTCAGCCAAGGCACTCCTATCCGACAGCAGACTTTGTGGGCCCCTCTGCACTGTCTGGTTTCACCGCTGCTCAGAGGTGTCCTGAGACACTAGGACTCCAGCCCCACTGGCGTTAGAAATACTTCCAAGTGACCCAAGGGTCACGGAAGGCTTTTACTACAGCCAAAACCAAATTCATTTCAAATGGTGACTCTCAATAGTGGGCAATTAAAAGTATCAATGATATTTAGCAAGTTTTTAATTGCCATCAAATGGGCCTCAGAGTCTCAACTAGGAAAGCATAAAACAGAATTTTATTTCCACCCTCCACAAACACGTCTCCCAAGTTCACATCCTCTACTCCAGCAGTTACAGGGGACTGAACCTCCCTTTGACCACAGATGTTAAATGACAGAACCAACCAGAGACGAAACAGGCCAATCAGCAACCTGCCAAAATGTGTGTCTAAGGCCCTGTGTAAACTAAGGCGGCCAATAAAGACTGGATTTAAAAAAAGAAAAATGAGATGTTTCAAGTAAAAAGGAACCCACAAAAACACGAGAGAACTAAAGTTAGGTAAGAGAATACCGCTATTTACTAGTCACTAACTACAAACGGCCAATCTGACCACGCGACGCTACACGGTCAGAGTCGGTAAGTCTGTGATGTCGTGGAATGGAGATAGGACACCTGGTACGGAACGGGGGCCACGCATAGCAAGCCCCGGAGAGGCAAACAGGGCTCCCGCGGCGACCGGCACGCAGCGCACACGTGGGCTGGCCCGGTGTCCTTAGGCTGCCCCTGAAACACGGCCAGCAAACTGCTTCTCGAGCCAGACCCAAGCCCCCCAACCACGCGTCCTAATGTGCGGCCCGGGTAGCGCGTCAACACCGTTCAGGCCAGCGTGTGCCGCCGTGGCGGTGTGCCCGGTCCAGGTGCCAGGCTGCAACCTCTGCGCACACACGTTTTACTCCTGAAGATCATGAAAACCACGGCATCTACTTGAGCTGAGTGCTGCCCCGGGTGAGCCAATTCAAGAAAAGGCCGAGCTCTGCATCTGTCTCAGCACGGTAAGCAGCGCAAACCAGGCTCAATGAAGAACGGTTTACTGTTGTCATTGTCATTATTGTTGTGGCTACAGTTATAATCTCATCGCTCAGTTAGGAACACCGTTCCTTCTTTTGTTCAAAAGGTGGCCAATACTGCAGCACCACATCTGCCAGGCGTCTCTTACGTGAGGTGCAGAAAACCCAAGCCTCTCAAACTACGGACAGCACCAGCTGCGGAGAGGCACTGCCTACTGACAACTAGTGTGTTTTTATTTTTTAATTTTTTGTCATACTAGGCATTGAACCCGGGGCATTCTACCTCTGAGCTATACCCCCAGCCCTATTTTTTATTCTTTATTTTGAAACAGGGTCTCACTAAATTGCGGAGGGCCTCACTAAGGAGCTGAGACTGGCCGCGAATCAGGATTCTCTGGTCTCAGCCTCCCAAGTACTGGGATTACAAGCGAGCGCCACCACTCCCGGCTTGTGTTTTAAACAGTTAAACTTTTTATAGACCAGAACAAATGTAAAAGACCTAAAATCCTATCAGGTATATTCTCAGATCACAATGGAATCAAACTAACAATCAATAACAGAAAGATAACAGGAAAACCTGTGTACGCTTGAAAACTACACTATGCACTCCAAATAACCATCAATCATATAGGAAGTCATGAAAGAAATACAGGAATATAGTGAAACTGAATAAATACAAAAACATAACACAGAAACATTTGTGGGTTGCAGCTAAAGCAGCGCTGGGAGGGAAATTTGTAGCACTAAGAGCTTGTGTTAGAAAAAGAGAAAGTTTCAAATGAGTGACCCAATCTCACACTTAAGAGCAAATTATATCCAAAGTAAGGAGAAGGAAAGAAATAATCTAAATGTCGAAATCAATAAAATTGAAAGAAGGAAAAATCTAGAGAAAAATCAATGAAACAAAAAGCCAGTTCTTCGAAAAGATCAATAAAATTGACACACTTTGTGCAAGAGTGGGTTTAGATCAAGAATACAAGGAAGGCTAGTCAATATCTGAAAACCAAAAAATGTAACCCATGCTTGCAACAGGCTAAATAAGGAAAAACCACATGACCTTATCAACTGATGCAGAAAAGGGTTTGATGGAACTCAGTCATTATCTGCTGGGTGCAGTGGCCTGCGGTTGTCACCCCGGTTATTCCTGAAGCTGAGGCAGGAGGATCACAAACCCAAGGTCCAACCAGGCAACTTAGTGAGACCCTGTGTCAAAATATAATTACAGAGCCGGGCATGGTGGTGCACTGTAATCCCAGTACTGGGGAGGCTGAGACCTGAGGATGGCAGGTTAGAGGCCAGTCCCAGCACCTTAGCAAGATCCTGTTTCAAAATAAAAAATAAAACAGGGCTGGGGGTACAGTTTGGCGGTAGAACACCCCTGGGTTCAATCCCCAGTATGACAAAAAATAAGTAAAATTTAAAAATTAAATTAAAAAATGAGCTGGAAGTCGGGCAGTGTGACACATGTCTGTAATCCCAGCGCTTGGGAGGCTGAGACAGGAGGATTGCAGATTTGAGGCCAGCCTCAGTAATTTAGCGAGGCCCTCAGCAACTTTGTGAGACTCTCTTTCAAAATAAAAAATAAATAGAATAGGGCAGGAGTATGTGTAGTTTGGAGGTAGAATACCCCTGGGTTCAACCCTCAATCACACACCATACTCACACACTCACAAACAGACAGACAAACAAACAAACACGGGCTGGGGATGCAGCTCAGCGGTAGAGCACCCCTGGGTTCAGTCCCTTGTACCAGGAAAAAAAATTTCAATAACCATTTATGACAAAACTATGAAAAAAGAAAAAACCAGGTAATTAGGAATAGAGGGAACTTCCTCAACTTGATACAGAGTATTTACGAAAATACCCTACAGCTAGCACAGTACTCAGGTAGGAATGAAGAATGAACGCTGCTTCTTCTAAGACCGGCAACAACACAAAGATATCCACTCTCATCACTGCTATGGTATTAGAAGTACTACTGAGAGAAATAAAGAAAAAGAAACACAGACCGGAAAGGAAGAAATAAACTTGTCCCTTTTCGCAAAAGACATGATGGTCCGCATAAAAAAATTCCTAAGGAATATATAAAAACCCCTCCTGGAACGTAAGAGTTTAGCAAGATGACAGGGTACAGGATCAGCACATTTAGAGAGCCACTGTCGTCGGCAGCCCGTTGGTGTGAGCGCTGTATTCACAGCTATCGGGAGGCTGAGGCAGGAGGACTGCTTGAGCCCAGGAGCCAGAGGCCGGCCTGGACAACAGACGCCTGCGTGAAGACGTGGTATAGCTCAGGGGTGGTGGTGCATGCCTATGATCCCAGCTGCTCCGGACCCCAGGCAGGTGGGCTGCAAGTCACTGGGCAACTTAGTGGGACTCTTATCTAAAAATCAAATTAAAAAGGGGTGTAGCTCAGTAGTACGGCGATTGCCTAGCATGCACAAAGCCCTGGACTCGATCCCCAGTACCACAAAACGACAACAACAACAAAAAGCAGGCCAGGCGTGATGGTACACGCCAATAATCCCAGTACTTGGGAGGCTGAGACGGGAGGATGGCAGGCTCCAGGCCAGCCTCAGCAACTTAGTGAGACACTCAGCAACTTAGAAAGACCCTGTTTCAAACTAAAAAATAACTAGGATATAGCTTGGAGGTAGAATGCCCCTGGGTTCAATCTCCAGTACCAAAATAACAAACAAACAAACAAACAAACAAACAGACTTGGCCTGCCATGTTAGGCACGTTATTTGTTTTGTGGTATGTTATTTATCTGTTGATAGAGCAAAAGCCATATATCTGTGATGGGTGTAGTAAACTAGAGATCTGTAACTTTCATAACTATCTAAAAAGATATCCTACGATGTAATTAGCTCACATTTGTAAATTCTCTAAAAATCATACCAGATACATGCCCCAGGAAGCTCATCTATACTGCAATGTATAGTAAGCGCCTAGAATGTGCGTCTGAGTCCTTGAGTCAGGAGGAAAAACGCTCTTTGATTCTTCTATCATCAGTCACAGTGAAAACAAAGGGACCCCCAGTTGGACATTCATCTTCAGAAGAAAGACGTGCGGCCCAAAGTGTGGTTCGTGGGGCAAGAGCTGCGGTACCACGTGGCACTTCCTCAGAGCCACAGAGTCTCGGCCCAACCAGACCCACCAAGTCAGAACCGCACTGTGAAGACACCCTGGTGATTTATATACAGGACTGGGGAGCATTAAAAACAGCACCATATACAATCCAGACTAAAACTTGAATATTACCAATACCGGTGAAATTACCCACATCACAGCGATCCGCACTTTCTCCTACCCACCTACCTATCAAATGCATGTTAAGCATGTCGGATGTAAGCCAGCTTTGCATTCTTGGGGTCCCCCCTGTGAGGTTACAGTGTATAATCCTTTTTATATGTTGATGGATTTTAATAGTATTTTGTTGAAGATTTTTGTGTCTGTATTCAGAAGGGATAATGGTCTATAGTTTTCAGTTCTTATGATGTCTTTTTATTTTTTTTGCGGTACTGGGGATTGAACCCAGGGGCATTCTACCTCCGAGCTACATCCCCAGCCCTATTTTTTATTCTTTATTTTGAAACAGGGTCTCACTAAGTTGTGGAGGACCTCACTAAGTAGCTGAGGCTGGCCGTGAACCCGAATCCTCTGGTCTCAGCCTCCCAAGTACTGGGATTACAAGTGTGTGCCACCGTGCCCGGCATGTCTTTGGTTTTGATATCAAGATAGCCAGCCTTAGAGCATCAGTTGAGAAGTGTTCTCTCTTCTTCTATTTTTCAGAAAAGTCTGTGTAGGGCTGGTGCCAATTCTTTATACATTTTTAAGAATTCTACAGTGAAGCCATCCAGGCCTGGGCTTTTCCTGGTGAGACTTTTAAAGTCGCTAATTCAAATCACTTACTTGTTCTGGTGCAACTCAGATTTTTGGATTCTTTTTCAGTCAGTTTTGGTAGTTTGGTAGCATCTCTCTGGGCATTTATCCATTTTATCTAGGTCATCCTAGATACTGGTGACAGTTATTCACAGTATTCCCCGAGGACCCCTGCTATGTCTATATGGTCAGTAGTGACATCACCCTTTATTCCGGATTTTACTAATATGAGTAATCTAGCCAAATCTGGCTAAAGGTTTGCTCCTTTCATTGATCTTGTCAAAGTACAACTTTCGGTTTCATTGATTTTTCTCCTCTGTAGTCACTTATTTCTACTCTAACCTCTATTCTTTGCTTCTTTCTGCTTGCTTTGGGGTTAGTTTACTCTTTGTTTTCTAGTTTCTTAAGGTGAAATGTTATGGCACTGATTTGAGAGCTTTCTCATTTTTAAATACAGTTGTTTACAGCCACACATTTTCCCCCAATCAACCACTGCTTTAGCTGTGTGCTGGTTTTGGCATGCTGTGTTCTATTTGCATTAATCTCAAAATCTTTTTATAATTTCTCATGATCTTTTTCTCTTACCCAACGCTTACCTAGGAGTATGTTGTTAAATTTCACATACTTGTAAATATCCCAAGTTTCTTTTGTTATTATTTTCTAGTATGATGACATTGTGGTTACAGGCTGTATTTTTTGCTCCTGAGGTGTCAGTTCTTTTTTATGGATTATAGAGGCTCATTGTGTTATAGCCCACCATGTGAACCTGGAGGATGTCCCCTGTACTCCGAAGAATGTGGATTCTGCTGTTCTTGGTTAGGCCTAGTTGGCTTAGAATGTTACCCAATATCTGTATTCTTTTTTTTTTTTGTGGTACTGGGGATTGAACCCAGGGGCATTCTACCTCTGAGTTACACCCCCAGCCTATTTTTTATTCTTTAGTTTGAAACAGGGTCTCACTAAGTTGTGGAGGGCCTCACTAAGTAGCTGAGGCTGGCCGCGAACCTGCGATCCTCCTGTCTCAGCCTCCCAAGGACTGGGATTACAAGCGTGCACCACCACGCCCGGCTCTAATATCTGTGTTCTTGATCTTCTGCCTAGCTGGTAGACCCATTCTTGAAATCAGGGTACTGGAGGTTCTTGAACTGCCCATTTCTCCTTTCAGTACCGATATTTTGAGGCTCTGGTGTAAGAGGCGTATGTCTTTGAGTGTGTGGTGTGTGGTGTGTGTGTGTGTATGTGTGTGTGTGTGTTTTACTGGGGATCGAATTCAGTGGCATTCTACCTCTGAGCTACATCCCCAGCTGATTTTATTTTTTATTTTGAAATAGGGTCTCGCTAAACTGCTGAGGTTGGTATCAAACCTGCAATCCTCCAGTCTCAGCCTAAGCGTGCGCCACCACGCCCAGCCCGGAATACATCTTTAAAATTATTTCTTCTTAGTCCAACATTGTGCTGCATGATTGTAATCAGTACTTGGGAGGCTCAGACAGAAGGATCACAGGTTTGTGTTCAGTTTCAGCAACTTAGTGAGGTCCTCTACAATTTAGTCAAACCCTGTTTCATAAAAATAAGAAAAAAAATAGGGCTGGGGGTGTAGCTCAGCGGTAGAATGCACTGGGTTCAATCTCCAGTACAACACACACACAAAAATACTTCCAATGGATTGGCCCACTCATGATCATAAGATGCCCTCCTTTGTCTCTAATAACCATTTTTTAAATAAAAAGTCTATTTTATCTGATATTAGTACAGACTTTCCAGCTCTCTTGTGACTCTACCTTGCATGGTAGATCTTTCCCATCCTTTAACTTTCAATGTATTTCTGTCTTTGAATCTAATATGTGCCTCTTAAGATAGCATATAATTTGGTCATGATTTTTAAAAAAATCCATCTTGTCACTTTCTGTCTTTTGATTAGTCTTCAGACCATTTACATCAAATGTAATTACCAAAAAGGTAAGATTTATGTCTGCAATCTTGCTTTTGTTTTCTATGTGTATTATGTTGTTTTTGTCTGTTTCTCTTCTTCTATTACTGCCTTCTTTTATGTGAAACTAATATTTCCTATATACCATTTTAATTTCCTTACTTGTTAAAAAAGTTATTTTCTTTTTTTTTTTTTTTTGCGGTACCGGGGATTGAACGCAGGGGCGTTCTACCTCCGTGCTATGCCCCCGGCCCTATTTTTTATACTTTATTTTGAAACCGGGTCTTGCGAAGTTGCAGAGGGCCTCACTAAGGAGAGAGAGAGAGAGAGAGAGAGAGAGAGAGAGAGAAACAAGGAGAGAGAGAGAGAGCGAGAGAGCTGAGGCTGGCCGCAAACCCGGATCCTCTGGTCTCCGTCTCCCAAAGTACTTGGATTACAAGCGTGCGCCACCACGCCCGGCAAAAAAGTTATTTTCTTAGTGCTTGTCCTGCAGACTACAATTACCGCCTTAACTTCAAATGACCTAATTTGAATTAAAACCAACTTAATTTAGGTAAGACTCGAAAATATGAACCTCCTAGACAAAAACATAGAAACGCTTCAAGACATGAGTACAGGGAAGAATTTGGGGAGTGGGGATAAGACCCCAAAAGCACAAGCAACAAAAGTAAAGACAGACATGGGATTCTCTCAAACTAAGAAACTTCTGCCCAGCAAAGCAAACAGCAGAGTGAAGAGACGCCTGCAGAAGGGAGGAAACATTTGCAAACTTCTTCTGACAAGAGATTAATGTCTAGAATAGCTAAGAAACTCAAAAACTCAACAGCAAAAAACCCCAAAGAATCCTATTTTAAAACGGGTAAATGATACGGTGTTTCTTAAAAGAAGATACACGAATGGCTAACAAGTATAAAAACAATTGACATCATTCATCATAAAGGAAACACCAACCAAACCCTGAGATGTTAGCTCACCCCAGTGAGGATGGCTGCCATGAAAAAGAAGGCAAAAACGCTGGTGAGGATGTAGAGAAAGAGGAACTGCTACACGTTCTTGGCGGGAATGTAAATTAGGACAGCCACTATGAAAAACAGAGTGGAGGTTCCTCAAAAATCTAAAAATAGAACTACCATGTAATCCAGCTATCTCAGCACTAGGTGTGCACTGAAAGGAAACGAATCAGTACATCTGAGAGTCAGCTGCGTGCCCATGCTCACCGCTGCACTGCTCACAACCGCCAGGACAGGGCGCCAGCCGAGGTGTCCCATGGACAGAGGAGCGGGGACAAACCGCGGTGCGCAGTGAGGGCTGGGGACGCGCTCGGGGTGAAGTGCTTAGTGCCTAGCGCGGGTGGGGCTCTGGGTTCGCCCCCTGGCACTGTGAAAGGGGAGGGAAAGTGGGAAGGAAGGAAAGAAATACAAAATAAAGTGTTATTCGGCCATGAATAAGAATGAAATCCGGTCGTATGTGGTAACACGCCTGGAACTGGAGGAAGACACAGCAGGCACAGAAAGACAATACTGCACATTTCTGCTCATATGTAGAAGCTAGAAAAAGCCTACTTCATAGAATTAGAGAGTAGAATAATGGTCCTAGAGTCTAGGAAGGATAAGGGGAGGGGGGAATAAAGGCAGGTTGCATAACAGGTTTAAAAAAAAGTTTCAGGAGCTGGGCGTGGTGGCGCACGCGTGTAATCTCAGTACTTGGGAGGCTGAGACCAGAGGATCCGGGTTCACGGCCAGCCTCAGCTACTTGGTGAGACCTTCCACAACTTTGTGAGACCCTATTTCAAAACAAAGAATTAAAAAAAAATAGGGTTGGGGGAGTACCTTGGAGGTAGAATGCCCCTGGGTTAAATACCCAGTACTGAAAAAAAAAAGTTTCTGGGCAGGTGTGGTGGCGCACGCTTGTAATCCCAGTACTTGGGAGGGTGAGACCGGAGGATCCAGGTTTGCGACCAGCCTCAGCTACTTAGTGAGGCCCTCTGCAACTTAGTGAGACCCTGTTTCAAAATAAAGAATAAAAAATAGGACTGGGTGTAGCTCGGAGGTAGAGTACCCTGGGTTTCAATCCCCAGTACCGCAAAAAAAAGTTTCTGTAAAATTTCATTCAGAAAAATAAGCACTTTAACACCCTAAAAATACCTTAATTTCAATATATGAAAACTTTGCTATAGTTCCATTTTTTACTCCTTGACCTCCTCCCCTATGGGTGGACATACTCTGTTGATTCTTTGTTTATCTCATAATTTTTTGTTGAAAACTAGACAATTAGGCCAGACACAGTGGCACACACCTATAATCCCAAGGAACTTGGGAGGCTGAGGCAGGAGGATCCAAGTTCAAGGCCAGTCTGGGTAATTTAATAAGACCATGTCCCAAAATGAAATTTTAAAAGGGGCAGAAGTTGGATACAGTGACACATATGCCTATAATCTCAGCAACTCAGAGGCTGAGGCAGGAGGATCTCAAGTTGGAGGCCAGCTTGGGCAACTTGGCAAGATACTGCCTCAAAATAAAATTTTTGAAAAGGGCTGGAATGTAGCTCAGTGGTAGAGCACTTGCCTAGAGAGCATGAGGTCCTGGGTTCAATCCCCAATACCTTAAAAAAGCCTCCCCCACCCTAAACAACAACAAAAACTGGGCAATTGAAATCGTAGGACATGGCATTCTGAAAATCAGATCCCCTCATCTTTGTCTGGTGGATGACTTCTCTAAACAAGCTATATATAAAGTCTGGTTTGTCTGTCACGTGCGGCCAGTCAAGTCCCTGTTTGGTTAACTGAGTGATCACTCAAGTGCTGGACAGGATTTCCTGACATGCTTTGAACTAGTTGACTCTCCCAGAACTGTGGGAGAGAGAGGTGGTTTATGACTCTGCCTTAGCATTCACTTCCTGCTTGCACTCGGCCTCAAGGGCAGCCAGAGGTCAGAGGCAGGGCCATCGGTGGTCTCTCTTGCACATGTGCGTAGCCCTACAGACACACACAGCTCTCTAGATTTCTAGAAAGGTGTTGGAACTCTTTTCAGACCCACACTGACATCTCATTCCCCAATGTTTCCTATTTAGCTTATTTATTTTTTGGTCAGCTTTCTTGTTAACTTCAACTGATATTACTAGCTCAGGCAACTGTGATATTAAACAGTTGCTGACTTTTTTTTTTGACAAACACTCTTGGCTGAGCCATGCCAAGTAAAGACAAGTCCTAAGAATGGAGCTTTTGGGGTGCTACCAGATAACTCATACCGTGCCAATTCCTGAGGACGAGGCTTGGTGGGGTGGGCTCTGAACACATTCTGCCCCTCTGGTAGCTGCTAGCCTGCTGCTTTTTTGCAGCTAATGTAGTTGTTAGGCAGCTGCTTTTCAAAGCTTTTCAGCTTACTGTGGAGCTAGGGAGGGGTAGGTGAAAGTTAAAATACTACAGAGTTCTCTGTACTTAAGAGATTCAGTCATTTTTCTTGCATAAATACTCATCAGGTCTTGCAAGCCTTTGGTTAATTTTCAGAATCCTGAAAACACTGATTTTGACAATTCTTATCAGTGTTCTCCCTGCTTTTATAGAAGGGTAGATTTTCCAAGGTTCTTACTGTGCCATTTGGAAGTGTTTAATAGAAGCATTTTAGTGGAAGATAATATCAACAAATTAGTTACTATTATTTTTAACATAGCTCAGACTAGAGCGTGGCACAGGGAGGCGCACGGTTCCAAGCGGAAGCGGGGAGGCCTGTCGGGAGCTGTCTGCAGCAGTGCTGGTGCAAGAGAGACACGGGGCAGCTTGGTCTCGGGGATGGTACTGAGGTGGCTTTTAGAAGGAGCTGCTGACCCGCCTTCGCAATGGCCTGGATACAAGGGTGGCGGGGGAGTGGCGCCATGCTTCCTTTCCTGCAGAACAGGATGGATGGGTGGCACCAGTTACTGGGGAAAGCTCCTGGAAGAAGTCCAGGTCTGAGAATGAGGAGCACACACTCGGGACACCTGAGCTCTAGGGGCCGCTAAGACATCCAAGAAGGGACTGAGGAAGCCGCCATGTTGAAGACCCTCCCTGACTTTAGGCAACTGCTTTGTAAGTCAAGCCTTAAAATGTTACACCTTCCACGTGCAAACAGGCCAGAGCTTGAAAGCACAGCATGCGTACTGTCACTAGTTCAAAGTCAACCAGGAATTAGAAATATGGTTCCTAGAATGATGAAAACTGTACATAAATGTTGGAAAACACTTACTGTTTACACTCAAGTGAATTAGTTTTCCCCAAAGGCAACGTTAGTTGAAGAGAAGTTGTAATAAAAACAAAGATAAATCTTTTCCGAGTCTAAAAGACTGCGTTGCGCTCATAAACATATGTCAATTTAATGTTCTCATTGATACTTGTGAAAACAACTCAAATCAATCAGATTCCTCCACTCCTCCCCGCGTTCCATGAATACTCCAGGGCCGCACGGTTGCAGCACTCGGTCAGGTCCAGGGGACAGATCACGCGGGGTCCCCGAGGTGCGAGCTGTTCCTTTAGTTTAATGCTGACTTCTCTGACACTGAGCTGCACCTTCAGAGCTTTGGACTCGCTGCTCAGGCAGTGAGTGTGAGTGTGTGTGTGAGTGTGAGTGTGTGTGTGAGTATGAGTTTATGTGTGTGAGTGTGAGTTTGTGTGTGAGTGTGTGTGTGTGTGTGTGTGTGTGTGTGAGAGAGAGAGAGAGAGAGAGAGACTCGTCTGTACAGCTGTTCGCTCTGCTCTGGACAGGGGAGAGGGAAAGGAGCCTGGAAGCTTCTGGTTAATCCATGTACTTCCAATCACTCCCAATATTACAAGGTTGTTTTTTCCAGTTTAAAAAGATTAGTTTCAGCCAGGCGTGGTGGCGCACGCTTGTAATCCCAGTACTTTGGAGGCTGAGACAGGAGGATCGCAGGTTCGTGGCCAGCCTCAGCTACTTAGTGCGGCCCTCCACAACTTAGTGAGATCCTATTTCAAAACAAAGAATAAAAAATAGGGCTGGGGGGTGTAGCTTGGAGGTAGAATGGCCCTGGGTGCAATCCCCAGTACTGCAAATAAATAAATAAATAAAAAGATTAGTTTCAGTAATAAACTGAAACTACAAGTCTGTTTTGACTACAAGTGTACTCGCTCATTTCTGTTTAAAACTGGAAAAATGAAGGGGCACTACTTTCACAAGAAAGTTTTACGTCTTCCCTTATCTCAGTTTTACTTCTTCTTTTTGCAGTTTCACTCTCTGGCCTTCCAGGGTAAAATAGCCAGCATACCTGATCAAGAAACTTCGCGCTCACCACCAACCATC
The DNA here is from genome assembly GCA_004027185.1 of Glis glis. Classification (NCBI taxonomy): domain Eukaryota; kingdom Metazoa; phylum Chordata; class Mammalia; order Rodentia; family Gliridae; genus Glis; species Glis glis. The sequence continues at coordinate 46,754 of PVJS01005736.1, read as the reverse complement.
TGCCAGAGATGTGGCTGGCTGATAACACCACAGCGCAGACCAAGCCTCCGGTTAAACACCGACTTTTCCCCAGATTTGTTCTGAGTGCGTCTACGGGAAAGGTCTGGCAAGTGTTTAAAATACACTACAGTGACAACAGCCACCACGTCAAACACTGAGCACTCACAGGGCCAGACGGCCTGTTCACGTTACGTAATCCTCAGGACAGGCTGTGGAACTCTTTGTAACCCCGGCGGGGGTGAGGAAACAGGTATGGAGAGATTAGGTAACTCACTGGAGATCGCACAGCTGGCAAGAGGTGGGGCTGCTGCTGCAGGTTAAACCCAGTCACTCCGGATCCGTTCCTAACCGGCATGCCCCGGTGCGCCTTCCTCCACAGGCACTGACGAGGGCCCTACCATGCTTCACCTCCACGGACGCAACCGAGGAATACGAGGGGTCAGTCCTCACAGAATCCACACCTGTTTACTTTAAGACACTTGTTAGTGCAAAACTATTCACACAAGTGACAAAGAACTACTTACAACTCACCACAGGCCTAATAAATGCCAATCACCCTAAGTTATGGTGTATGAAAATCCTACTGGACAGTTTTAGTAGGATGGGGTACAAGGATGCTTAACTGAGGCTCAGATCACTGAAGTATTTCTAAGAAACGTTAACATGAGGAGTCTCACTTTAAAAGCGAGAGGGGAAAATAACTTTACATGCTAATAAGTAGAAGTGAGCAGAAACTATTCTTCCTCCTACGAGGCTTTTGGACTATTTTTCTTTAACATATAACAGCCAACACACTGCCTTATTTACATCCATGCTTATCAGTAACGACACGGCATTCATCTTTTGGCAGCCTGCCCAAGGAACTGACCAACGAAAACAGAAACTCGAGGCCGCACGGGAGCGTTTTCACCCTTCTTGTTGAGATTTCTTATCACTGGGCCCCTTGCTTTTTTAAGTGGGGTTGAGCTATAGAGCACTGACCAATCAGATGAAGGCCATTAGAAAGTGATAATGTTTCTGCTTTTTACTAGATCATGATTATGTGACTGTGAACTAAAAAGGCATATTAGAAAACTGACCAGCCGCTCACAGGCACCAAGAATGGGCTGAGGAGAATCATGGAGGAAGGAAAAGCAAATTCCACTCCAGGGGAGACTCATCTCTTCCATGATGTGATAATCTGCGGTTAACCCATCAACAAATACCCACTGCAACCTACCACAGGCACCCCCTACTTTCTTCCTACACAACACCCAACCAGAGGAGGTCAAGGAGGAGATTTCTGGGAGCCTGCGTTTCACCTCAAGTCATAGATTTTTTTTTTTTTTTTTTTTTTGCGGTACCGGGGATTGAACCCAGGGGCGTTCTACCTCCGAGCTACACCCCCGGCCCTATTTTTTATACTTTATTTTGAAACCGGGTCTCACGAAGTTGCAGAGGGCCTAGCTAAGTCGCTGAGGCTGGCCGCGAACCCGGATCCTCCAGTCTTAGCCTCCCAAGTACTGTGATTACAAGCGTGCGCCACCACGCCCGGCCAAGTCACAGATTTTCTAAGTAGAGCTCACCTTTGAGACTTGTCTCCCGGATATATTTCTAGCACTCGGGAGGTGAACGCCGTGGCGTCAGCCAGCCTAACCTACAACTGAGGTCAGCGCACTCGGCACGTGTGACGATTCTCATGTCTTGATTCTAACTGTGGACAGCTCTACTTTCAGAGAGGATTTGGTCAGTTAATGTTTAAAGCTGGTTAAAATCATCCTTGAAAGCATCGATACCAGCCAGTGAAGTCACCCACAGGCAGCCGGGCCACTGATGTCCCAACAGACAGCCGCTTCCACCAGCGAGGGGCGGCTTGTGTTCAGGGACGTTAGTGTACGGAGCGCACAAACACAAACACAAACCTCATGTGGTTAAAATCAGAATCACAGGGTAATAAATGTTTATATCGAGAGGAAACTGCAGAGACTGAGACCGAATGAGCGAGAAACCACCATGCTGCACAGGGTCTGCGTTTACCCTATTCAACGTACTCTCAGCCTGAAGGTAAGAGGAACAAAGCCCGTCTCCACAGAAGATTCTGGATGGTTCACACCTCCTATTTCAAAACAACATGCACTGAATGGCTGCTGAGGTCAGCCAGACTATTTTTCTCTTTCTAACCAGTTTAGAGTAGGAGCTGTGTAGTTAGAAGCACTTACGATGCTCCCCAGTTGTATGAAGTTTGAGACGTTTTTAACTACCAACATCAGGATGCTAGTTTGTGCTGCATACATATCCTTATAGTAACCACAATGCAGTTAAACAGTTAAATAACAACTGAAGCATGCTGTTGCAAGGGGGAAACGTGACTGCTGAAAAGTCCTGCTGGTCCTGATGCCACCGTGGGAGAGGCTGCACTGCTGGTGGCCCTCTTCTGGCCACTTGTCCCCTTTGAGTCTATAATCCGTTCTGATTCCAGAGCTACTGCAGCAAGAGGATGTAGGTACCGTGGAGTCAAAGCTGGGGAGCAGCGGCTACTCCAGATCAGCGGAACTCGGGGGGGTGGGGGTCAGTTACCGCGGCGCTGCGAGAATCTCTAAGGGTCTTGTGCAGAATGCTGCAGCCAAGGAGGAGCCAGCAGGCTCAGGGCAGCGACACAGCGGCGACACGACACGCGCATCTGTTCACTCCCCTGTATGGGAGGCACCTACTGTGCGCCAAACACTGCCACACGCGCTCAGGGCCTCCCACCCGTGACAGCTGTGGTTCTCAAGCAGAGGCCATTCCCCCCGCCCCACCACTGGAAACATCTGGACACACTGCTGCCTGTCCCAACTGGAATCCAGAGGCACAGGCCAGAGAGGCTGCTAAACACCCTACAATACGCGCGTTTCCCCACAGTAAGGATTCATCTAGCCCAGATGGCGATAGTGCCAGGAAACCCCATATTAAATGAAGTATGCTCACAAGAGCCCTAGGAGGGAGACGCTACTTGAATCATGTCCGCTTTTGAGGAAACTGAAGCAAAAAAGTGTTAAAGATCTTGCCCAAGGTCAGAAGGAAGCGCGGGAGCAGGGACTGCGACCTAGACATCTGTGCTGCTGAGCAGCGAAGTTTCTGCAAAGTGCGTGGTGATTACAGGAACTCTGAGAGGAAGTACTTTATTTTTTGTGGTACTGGGGATTGAACCCAGGGGCATTCTACCTCTGAGCTACACTCCCAGCCCTATTTTTTTATTCTTTATTTTGAAACAGGGAGGGTCTCGCTAAGTTGCAGAGGGCCTAAGTAGCTGAGGCTGGCCGCGAACCTGCGATCCTCCTGTCTCAGCCTCCCTAGTACTGGGATTACAGGAGTGCACAACCGTGCCTAGCTAAGGAAGTAACTTTAAAACCTGAGTCACCACGACATACTCTTTTCCCTCGGTCACCATCCAGAATATCCTCTTTCTGCCTCTCACAAAGGGCATCTGTTTCCCAGGGGCTCCTGCTCCAATCTTGTGTCTGGACAGAGGCATAAATAAGATGACTGTCTGATTTTTGATTTCTCCATCTATTGCTCAGAGTGCTTCCCATAAGCATAAAGAAAACATCCTCTGCCCTGAGAGCCCAGAGCCAAGCAGTCCCTTGCCTCGGTGAAGCCTCTTCCCAGAAGTGGCCAAATATTGGCACACCGCGTGCCAAGGAGCCAGACCACCGTAGCCTGCGAGTGGGCAGGACCGAGAGGCCGTGGGAGGGGAGGGAGGGTGGCTGCCCCGCTGGCAAGAAGCAGGAGAGGACAGGACATGAGGGGAGGCTTCAAACTCTCCCAGCTCCTGAAGGCATGTGTCTCAGGCCTCTTGATACAGTGCAGGCAATTCACGACAACGAAGTCACAACAAGGATGAGCACTATCAGCAGCTTTCCAGGACAAAATGTGTGAATCAAGGAACAACCGGGCAACTTCCGGTAGCCTTTAACAACAACAACCAAAACCTCAAGAGTCCTATCTTAAAATAAATACCATATAAGCCGGGCGTGGTGTCGCACACTTGTCATTCCAGTACTTGGAAGGCTGAGACCAGAGGATCCGGATTCATGGCCAGCCTCAGTTACTTAGTGAGGCCCTCCGCAACTTAGTGAGACCCTGTTTCAAAATATAGAATAAAAAATAGGGCTGGGGTGTAGCTCGGAGGTAGAATGCCCCTGGGTTTGATCCTCAGTACCGCAAAATAAATAAATAAGCAAACAAATAAATACCATATAAATTAATAAAAGAAAATCAACTAGCAACTCCTCCAATGGGCACTCAGACAGTGAGGCGTCAACTTTGTGCACCCCGCCTTCTAGCCCATGGGGGGTCATCTAAGAAGCCACTCTGCACAGGTTTATCACAACACCCAGCAGAGAAGACCCTTGCCTCTAAAGGGAGGACAAGCAGCAGCACCGAGTCACAGGAAACCTATGTATTTATTTATTTTGTATAAGAAAACTAGCTGGCATTCTGCACCTTAACCCTCTGTACCTCATCAAGCCCCAAGTCCCCGATGCTGTGACGCGCTATTCGGCCGTCCCGGGCTTTCTTGCGGGAGGACGGCGCAGCTCTGCCTCTGAGACAGCGAGCCTCCAGGCAGGCGACCCCGTGACTCAAGAGGCGAGGCAGGGAGAGCTGCACCCTGGCTTCGGGGATTTCAGAGCCGGCCGAGGTGCTCTGGTGTTCTCAGGTGGAGACGCTACTGTAATCAGGAAGCCAACAACTGATTCTTCCTTTAATCACAACACGCTCCTTTGAAGGCCAGGCTGCATTTTCAAATCACAGGGCTCTATGTTTCTACAGGACAGAAAACAATTGCAACAGCCCCAAACCTGGGGAGAGGAAGACGGGGAGATGCCGGCTCCTGACAGTTCTACAAGCAAAGACAGACTCAGAGAGAGGAGAGGCCCGCCGTTAGCATTCTGTTCTGTTCCCTCCATAGGCCTCCGACACCTGAAACGCAGAGTCCTGGGAGGACGTTCTGGCACCTTCTTCTTGCATGTTCCCTTGAGTTGTTCTGAGTTTACTTTTTTTTTTTTGCGGTACTGGGTGGGGATTGAACCCAGGGGCATTCTACCTCCGAGCTACACCCCCAGCCCTGTTTTTTATTCTTTATTTTGAAACAAGGTCTCACTAAGTTGCAGAGAGCCTCACTAAGTAGCTGAGGCTGGCTGCGAACCTGCGATCCTCCTGTCTCCATCTGCCAAAGTACTGGGATTACAAGCGTGCGCCACCACTCGCGGCTCTGAGTTTACTTAAGTACACAGAGCCTTCACACAGCAAGGAAATCTGTGGAAGTCTTTCACCGGAGCACTGTCTGGGCAGCTGCAAAACTGCTGAGGGCCTGTAGCCCATCCAAGGGTCAAGTTTAAACAAGGACGCATACCTACAACACAAAACAACGCGCAGAAGTGAAGAAGTCAACGCTAGAGCTCTCCGCCATGACCTGGGGAGACCTCCTCCTGCCTACCTACAGAACGCGGGCTGTAGACTTGAACCAGACCCGAGGCCCAGGGAGCCTGCTTGCAAGAACTGATTTTTTTTTCCTGTACTGGGGATTGAACCCAGGGGCATTCTACCTCGGAGCTACACCCCCAGCCCTAGTTTTTATTCTTTATTTTATTTTTTTGTGGTACTGGGGATTAAACCCAGGGGTATTCTCCCTCCAAGCTACACCCCCAGCCCTAGTTTTTATTCTTTATTTTGAAACAGGGTCTCACTAAGTTGCAGAGGGCCTCACTAAGTAGCTGAGGCTGGCTGTGAACCCGGATCCTCCAGTCTCAGCCTCCCAAGTACTGGGATTACAAGCGTGCACTATCACACCCGGCACAAGAACTGATTTTGAACTCAGTTCAAAAGAGATGTGAGTGAGGTCGTTTTCTTACTGCTGGGGGGACGGGGGAGTCTGGGGACAGCACACAGCCTGGTGGAGAGCCAAGGACTCGGGAGGCTGCGTAAGACAGAGCACTGGCCATCCGCTGCATTAAGTGGCTTTAGCTCTGTGCTCAAGGGCAGGGAATCAAGGAGACCCTTTCAGCAAAAGCCAGACGCTCTTGGACATGAGTTTAGGAAGAGCACCTTCACTGCCCCTCAGGCCCTCAACTCCAGACTTCATCTGCCCTTAATTTACAAGTACGCTTAGTTCTAAAACTTCAGGCACAATTGAAGTTTGGTCTGTGTACCTGAAGTGATGTGTGCCCATGTGGTATCACTCGACATAAAGCGGCCACCTTCTCAGGATGGTCCGGAGCTGAGAGCTGGCACTGGGGATAGAACCCAGGGGCATTCTGCCTCTGAGCTACACCCCCAGCCCTAGTTTTTATTCTTTATTTTGAAACAGGGTCTAAGTTGCAGAGGACCTCACTAAGTAGCTGAGGCTGGCCGCGAACCTGTGATCTTCCTGTCTCAGCCTCCCAAGTACTGGGATTACAGGCATGTGCCACCACGCCTGGCTTGGATGATCCACTTCTAACTCTTAACCTTTAATGCAGCCAGAATGCCACATGCTTCCAATGAAAATTACAGAAAACACTGCTGTGAAGGCAGAAATTAATCAAAGCAAAACATTTAGAACCCAAGTAAAAAATTTAATAATAGTTGCTTGAATACGGGAACCTGAACAAAAACCTGCTTGAACCGCAAATAAAATAAAATATAAAGCTGGGCGTGGTGGCGCACGCCTCTAATCCCAGTACGTGGGAGGCTGAGACAGGAGGATTACAGGTTTGAGGACAGTCTCAGCAAGTAGTGAGACTCTCATCAACCTAGAGAGACCCTGTCTCAAAATAAAAAATAAAATAAGGCTGGGGATATAGCTTGGAGGTAGAATGCCCCTGGGTTCAATCCCCAGTACCGCAAAAAAATAAAAATAAAATATAATATTGGTGATGATTCTGTAAAAAGACTTTTGGTATCTTCTTTCTTTTTTTTTTTTGGGGGGGGAGTACTGGAGCTAAGCAAGTGCTGCAGTATGAGCCACACCTCCAGCCCTGCCATTTTGGTTGGTTGGGGAACACTACTGGGTCATGGAGGTCTTCCAAAATCAGTTGAATGGTATGTTCTCTCTCCCTAGAAAATTGGACTTTTGCAGATTCAGACAACATTTTTGCATACTGTTGCCCTGTTCAAATAAGCCGTGTGAGAACCCCGGTCCACGTGTCTCCTTCCGCTGCACACAGGTTTATCACGGCGTCTCCGTGAGATGAGAAACGTTAGGGTGCGGCGGGATTTCATGTGGATGCTTCTTGAAGTAAGAATTACAGGGGCACAGGCCACTTAAACAGGATGTGGTATACAAAGATGACCGCGGAAACCCAAAACACAGTCAACAGCACTGAAAACCGGAGCGAGAGAAGGGGGGAACGAAGTGCTCTCTGTGGAGCAGAAAGGCCCTCAGCACAAGGGCGGGGACCCTCAGCGGCCTCGGGCGGGGTCTGCGGGCCATCTGCCACCACTGGAGGTCCACGTGAGCCCACTGGGACCTTCAGGGCTCCCTGGTCTTGCTGTCAGAGCCAGGCACACGAGGGGCACAGACTGGACACGTGGGCATCCACAGATATTTCCCATACAACCCGCAACTGCATCCTTACAATGCTGGACATAAGCTTCGTGCTTTCTCCTCCATTGGAGTGTGTGGGGTGCTTACAAGAAGACTGGCAGAAGAAACGAGCACTGTGTGTGTGTGTGTGTGTGTGTGTGTGTGTGTGTGTGTCACTGGGGACTGAACCCAGGGACATTCTACCTCCGAGCTACACTCCCAGTCCCATTTTATTTATTTTGAAACAAGGTCTAAGTTGCAGAGGGCCTCGCTAAGTTGCTGAGGCTGGCTGCGAACCTGCGATCCTCCTGTCTCAGCCTCCCAAGTACTGGGGTCACAGGCATGCACCACCACGCCTGACTAGAAACGAGAACTTCTACCACCCTCCACTGACTGCACGTAGAGGCCCGCCTCTTCTAGACCCGGTTCACTTTAACTGCTCGGCCCTGTGACAAGCGCCCCTACCATCCCGTGCCACGTGTGCCGACCAACAGCCACAGTTAATGGAATCGGCGCAGAAGTCGCCTCCTGCCCGGAACTGAGAACAGTGCAGACATCATAAGCAATACAGGCATGTGAGAATCCACTCAAAATTTTTACAAACTTCAGGGTTCCACATAGAAGGACTTCACGCAGCAGGGATGCCATTCCAAGGCATCTGCAGCAGGCCAGGGGGAGCCGAGTGCCCATGCCAATCCCGCCGCTTGCAACGCGCCGTCCCTACTTACCCCCACTCGCCCCTCACAAAACTGACCAGACTGACCGCCCTCAGAAAATCCTGAGGATTTGGGAATAAAAACGAAAACTTTTTATCAATTAGAATGGAAGGAAAGGCTGTCTCTCCAAACAGGGGCTGCTAAATCTTAGGGAATCAAACACTGGCCTCTGAGTGGCATCCGCACTATGGAGAACCATGAACGTATTTCCATTAAGATGCATCTTTCCTGTAAAACCCCCAAATTATGTCAATTTACTCATAACCATTTCAAAATCCTAGACTCCTGCCAAAAGCTTTTTTTTTTTTTTTTTTTTTGCGGTACTGGGGATTGAGCCCAGGGGCATTCTACCTCCAAGCTACACCCCCAGCCCTATTTTTTATTCTTTATTTGGAAACAGGGTCTTGGTCCTCCTGTCTCCGCCTCCCAAGTACTGGGATTACAAGTGTGCGCCACCACGTCCGGTTTGCCAAAGGCTATTGAACAGGTAATTCCGTTCTTGTTGAAAGACTGGGGGTGTGTGTGGCTCTCAATCCCCTTTTAAGTGGTGGTCAGGGGGAGTCATGGACAACATGCGGTGTGACCCCACTGTGTGCCAGAAGTGCTCTTGCGGGACAGCCTCTGCAGGAGGAGCAGGCTGGCCTGGCCTTCACACAAAGCCCCATGTGCCTGCGCCAGTCCCGTGATCTGAAGGTAAAAGCACAACAGGATCAGGACAGAAAAAGGTGTGTGTGTTTATGTAGTTCTGATGGAAGATTGTATTTTTGTTTTGTTTTAACCTATTTCCCTTTTGGGTATGTTAAAACTACCACCAGGACAAGCAGAGATGGAGGAAAATATGAGAAGTCAGATCAATGTACTTACTATCAACCCGAGCACGGCCTAGCGAGTGAGGTGGTAAAAAGGAATTCTAATTTTCACAAGAAAGGCTCCTATACAGTCCCTGGGTTCCTACGGCCTCTGTGCGTTACTCTAAAGGCTGTCCTGGTTGTGCTAATTTACCTTCCCAGCTAATTTACTGTCCCAAGTGGTTAGTACACAAGCCACTGCTGTTCTGTTTAAGGAACTTCTAAATTGTTTTTACCCGCCTCAACTAACAGCCTATTAGGATTCACTTTCTGGGAGTTGATCATTTCTCCACCGCACAATCTACAAATTATACACACAGTGGACTTTAGGAGAACCCTTTCACCTAACACACGCCCTCCAGCCACGCCAGCTGTCAGGTCTGGGGGCTCGCTCTCCACCAAGCTTCGCTACTGCTGCTAGTCCCCAAACAACCAACCAGCTTCCCTGATTTTAAACTCTCTGGAGTGTGCTTGATATATATACCCAAAGCCTAAAGCCCATTCCAGGTGTCCCTCACAAGCGGCAGATCCAGATGCAGGAGCAAGCCACTGCGGAGCCAGCAAAGCAGGGGCCGGCTGGGTTTGGGGTCCGCCAGACCAGGCACCCCAACTTTGTGTCTTAAAACTGATTTTGGCAAGTTATCTTCTCTGATAACTTCTCGATTTTCTCTTTAAAATGAAGCCACGTGTCTGCTGTTGTGAGAACCGAGGCGACCCACGGAGAGCTCTGTGCCGATGACAGCTGCCACGCGCCTATCGCTTGCCACCAGGTACTAAGATGCCTCGTTTCTCAAGTTCTTGATTAGCTTTTCAAGCATTTTCCCACTCAAAATGGGTATGCAAACCATACAGCTATCCAGATCTGTCATATTTTCATAATTCTTAAATGCCATCTGTCAAAATCCTTTATTTAAAGAGTTGTTTTTACTTCAGGATTACTAATGAGGAAAAAGAAGAGGATCTTTGTGAAATTTCTACAAAGACCCAGGACTTGATGAATAAAAAATTGATTGTTTTATTTGTTACTCTGGCATAACTATCACTCCAATGAGAAGAATATGATTCACGAATAGATTATAAACTCACATAACAGAGATTATTTTCAGGACAGCCATCAGCTTTTAAGAAAGTGTCTACCAAACACAAGATCTTTTGAAGAAATAGCCATTGCAGCTGTCAGTTAACAATGAAAAGCTCATCAGCCGTGGGGCTAGTGAGATAAGAGGAACAGAAAGTGTGGCTCAGAAGTCTTTAGCCGACTCAGAGGCCCCAGTGCAGCAGTTCATCAGGGCAGAGAGAAAACGGCCCGGAGACAGGATAAAGGGAAGGGAGGAAAGAAATGTTCTATTCAGAGGCTGGAAAAAGCTCAGAGTTATCTTGGGAAAGGAAACCCTGGTGGCCTAAGACAGGGGTTCAGGCACACTGTCATTTATCCATACATAAGTAGTTACTCCAAAACCCAAACCATCTCTCTTCTCACAGCACACTGCTACTCAACCAAAAAAGGGGTGCTAGGACCCTGGAAACAGATGAGTGCTGCTCTATCCAGCCAAACAGCCAACACGGAGCAGAATGCTACCGCGGCCACTGCGACCCTCCTCCCTCAGATCAGATCAGCGGGCGCTCTATACCCAATTTTGCAAGTTTATCATAAAAACCTGAGGCTGGTTCCTTCGGCTCAGCATTTAGGCCCCTAGTCTAACAATAAAACATTTTAGCCGGGCGTGGTGGCGCACGCTTGTAATCCCAGTACTTGGGAGGCGGAGACCGGAGGATCCGGGTTCGTGGCTAGCCTCGGCTACATAGTGAGGCCCTCTGCAACTTCGCGAGACCCGGTTTCAAAGTAAAGGATAAAAAATAGGGCCGGGGGTATCCCCCTGGGTTCAATCCCCGGTACCAAAACAAAAACAAAAACAAAAACAAAAACAAAAAACATTTTAGCAAGAGAGACGCCTTGCTTTGTCCTGATGCCAGCCAGCAACGGACGATGTTGGTAAAGGCTATGGAGTAATATGTACGACGTACAGGACTCCTTTGAAAAGGTGACACCAAACTAAATGTAGCAGGATGAGAAGAAGCCATCAGGGAAGGAAGAGCGATGGGAGAGCAGCAGCCCAGGCAGAGCGACAGCAGACACAGGGCTGGGAAGCTGCGGCGGCTGGAGGAGCCAGGCGGCTACCGGCTGAGGCCCAGTGGGCAGAATAAGAGCAGATGATGACAGGGGCGGGCCCAGGGGCCACGTAGCTCTGGACTCTCAAGGGACCACCAGGCCCTGTGTGAGCGCCGCCCACCTCCCTCCTGACCCCTCGGCATCTGACCTCTTCCACCGCAGCCTCCCACACCAGGCCTCCCCAGAGCGTGCAGACGTGCTGCCCCGATACCCAAACAGCTCACACCCTCACACCCTAAGCCCTGGCTCGGAAGGCCCCTCACCCCACGTTCTGTCTTCTTCCTCTCACACTGACCAACGCCAGCAGGTGTCTTCCTGGCTTCTGTTACTGCTACCTGTCTCCTCCACTAAAGCACTCGCTCTATGAAGATGAAGGCAGTTCCGCTTGCGGCTGCTGTTCTGAAAACTAGACTAGTAGGCAGCATGGAGCCGGCAGGGTGGGTGGGGAGAGGCGATCCGTTGTAGATTTTACGAATGCATTTGACAGTCTTACCTCCTCGGCTGATCAGTACCTAGAAACCGAGGAATTCCACAGTAAGGAGGCAGGCTGTGTGCCCCACTGGCCTCCAACTTCCATGGCAGCCCTTGCCGACTCAGGCTCCACACCGCAGCCACGGTGACCTCTCATCGCAGCTACCACAAACCACCCAGCAGAGACCTTCCCTTGGGATGGCCGCATCCAGACCCCCTGCTGCCCTCCGCACCCATCTCCAGACTGGGACAAGCTACAGGCGCCCCACAGGCTGGCCAACTCCCCTACCTCCTCCGGGAAGTCTCCCGCCCTGCCCCCCCAATGCCCACTCCTGAGCTGGCGCAGCACTTGGCCTCAAGATGCTGCAACTCTAGATCCTCCGGGCTGACGAGCGCCCCGCACGGGGCCTCCCAGCTTCACGGGGAGGCTGCATTTCCCACCAGGTGCACGGGGAAGCCCCTGAAGGAGGCAGACTCGCCTGCTCATTTGGCTATCTTCCCATGAAAAAATGACAGAATTCCTCCTCCTGCTCCATCTCAATTTCCCTTTTCCTCTACAAAGCAACAGAAAAACGAATCCCACAATTCCGCATTCGACCTGCGACTGAATCCACAGGCTATCCTATCCCTCCCATTCAGCAGAAGAAAATACCTGGGTTCTTTCTCTCCAGCACCGGCCACCCACAGGGGCTCGCGCCTCAGCCCCTCGGTCCACCCGAGCTACCATCTCCACCCTCTTCCACCCTCTCACAGGTCGCCACTTATTCCCTACGCCTGGGGCATTCCCACTGTAGACAAACGTGCCCCCAAAGTACCCAAATAGAGGAAAAGGAAATGAACCCCTCCACTCCCTTGACCCGTCACCCCAGGCCCCCACCCTGCTGCTGTCTCCTCCTCTCTCCATCACCGGCACAGCGCCGTCCACACTCACCCTCTCCACCCAGCCCGGGTTCTTTCGGCTCTCAGGCGCCATCTCCCAGCTCCGCTCTCCTGATGAAGTGATCAACCACATCTCCCAAGCTGGAGACGGCAGAGTCTCTCACCTGGCTTGACCCTACTTCTCAGGGCACCGGACACAGGCCACCACCCCGTGTCCGTGTCCTCTCTCCCCTCAGACTCTACACCACCACTCTCAGCTGGCCGCTCCTCCTACTCCCTGGAGATCCTCCCACCATCCGCCCACCCCTCGGTGGGGAGCGGCCAAAGGCTCGGTCCCTGGCCCTGACTGGCTATGTCAGGAGACTCACATCTTATGGGAACGAACCTCGTCCCCCCCACGTTCCATGTCCTCTGTCACTGATGATACAGACTGACCCAGCAGCTCCAGCACAGGTGGCCCCAAGGTCCACACTGTACATTCAGTGGCTGACTCCACAGCGGCATGCAGAGCTTGGTAGGATCAAACGCAGCGCAGCCAGAAACAGCTCGCGACCCTGAACCCGCACATTCTCCACCATCCCCGCCATTAACTGTGCAACTCAGGTGCTCAAGCCAGAAACAGCTCACGACCCTGAACCCACACATTCTCCACCATCCCCGCCAGTAACTGTACAACTCAGGTGTTCAGGCCAGAAACAGCCCACGACCCTGAACCCGCACATTCTCCACCATCCCCGCCAGTAACCCTATAACTCAGGTGTTTGAGCCCCAAGTCTGAATTCCTAATTCTTATCCTTCTCCCTCACCCACGCCAGTTCCTCAGAGCCATGTAAGTGCCACTTCCCAAAGCATCCTGCACAGGGCCACCTCTGCATGCCACGCCACCACCAAAGCCCAGCCCACTGGCACCCCTCACTCCGTCAGCTCGCCCTCCACACCGCGGCACACACCACGGACAGGAGCACACAGCACACACCCCACCAGGCTGAGGGAGCACAGAAGAAACAACCAGGCCGAAAGGGCACACAAAGGAAGGCGAGGGAAAGTGTCACACGCCTTTCCTGGCCTGTCACTTTCTAAGCCAGTCTCCCAGGCCCGGCACTACCAAATTTCTGTGAAATCTGCAAAACTACCCGATGCACTATTAATTATCCCATCAATAAAGAGTTTAAGTGAGAGAGACACGGTATCTTGAGAAACCTCTAATTGCGTTATCTACTGATCAGATAATGCAGACCACGAGCAGGCTAAGGATCCAGCCGAGGGCAGAGCACCACAGGCTACCCTGTGACCACTGGACCCATGTCATCCACTCGTCCCTTCCACACCCAGCCTTCACCAATTTCCTTTAAGAGAAGAGCTGGGAACCCCAAAGGCCTCTCTCACTCTTGGGATGGCCCCTGTTGTACAGCCCTTGCTTTCCTAAGTAAACCTCTGTGCCTCTCCAGACATGTGCTGAAATTCTTTCCTGCCGTGTATGTCAAGGACCTTCTTCTGGATAGCTCTTCTCCCGTGACAAGGCCGTTCTCCTGCCAGGCCACCCCCAGGAGGTGCCCATCACAGTCATCATACACCCACGTCCCTCGCCTGTGCCTGGAGGTCTGACCGCTCCATCCTACTTCCCGTCTCCCTTCCTTGGTCCCTTCTCAGAGACCCCTCGGGATGAGAGCGACAGCTTCGTTCTCATCATTCTGATCCCAGCTCAAATACGACTCTCCTGCCCCAACACTTTAGCCTATTTTGTTGATTTTACAGCACTGGCCAGGCTTTGAAAGTGTCTGCATTTACTGTGGCTCGCTTCGCTGGAGGGCCAGGACACTAACTCCCATCACTCTGTCGAGAACACCCATCAGAAACCTGGCACTTAAGCCGGGCGTGGTAGTGTGGTGGCGCATCCCAGTACTTGGGAGGCTGAGACCGGAGGATCGCAGGTTCGTGGCCAGCCTCGGCTACTTAGTGAGGCCCTCCGCAACTTAGCGAGACCCTGTTTCAAAATAAAGAATAAAAAATATGGCTGGGGGTGTAGCTCAGAAGTAGAATGCCCCTGGGTTCAATCCCTAGTACCAAATAACAAAAACAAAAACAAAAAAAGAAACCTGGCACTTGGTAACTCTGACCGGACAGGACCGTGCCTGCACTGGCTTCGCGGCTGTGTCCCCAGCCCTGGGCCCGCACGAAACCAGAGAACTTGCCCGTCAAATGTTTGTGGGATAAAAGCTAAATGAATGAAATTTTCTTTCCCTCCCTCCGTCCCTTCCTTTCGTGTGTGTGTGTGTGTGTGTGTGTGTGTGTGTGTGTGTGTGTGTATGAGCGTGTGTGTAGAGTACTGGGGATTGAACCCAGGGGCATTTTACCTGAGCTACACCCCCAGCCCTATTTTATTTTTTGTTTTGAAACAGGGTCTCATCAAGTTGCTGAGGGCCTCGCTAAGTTGCCAAAGTTGGCCTCAAATTTGCGACCCTCCTGTTTTAGCCTCCCAAGTACTGGGATTACAGGCATGCACCACCACGCCTAGTTTAAATAAATGAAATTAAGGCAAAATGGCCAGCAAGTCCTCGAGACCGTAATTAACACTGAACAAATACCCTAGGGCCTGCTGAAGAACAGGGTCTGGACCTTGGCAGGAAGCGAGATGACCAGGTCAGCAGCCTGAGTCTTCCGGCTCCTAAGTCCCCACAGTAATGACCTGGTGTCCTCGATCAGGTGTGAACTGCTGAGTCCAAATCCCGAGGCGGAAGGTTTGAAAGCGGCCCCAGGTGGGATCACAAGAACGATGGCCTCCACATTCCACGTCTCCATTATGAGTGAGATCTTTACAATGAGCATGTATTAACTTCTGTAATTACAGTGATAATTTTTTTCCCATTAAAACAAGGCTTTTTACAGTTTCCAAAGAGAACAAGGTAACTTAAATGGAGAACTGCTAGAAGTGAAGTGGAAATTTCCAAGAACTGAAAAGCCAATTTGTTGAATTCCCTCATCAGGCAGAAACCCCTGACTATCCCACGCAGATAGAAAATCAGGTAAGGAGCATCCTCATTTAGCTCCCTGGTCCATTTTCCAGGTACTGAGGGTACCTGGAAAGTTACCTTTCTTGCCCAGAAAAAAGGGGTTCTGGAAACCGCTGCAGGAGGCAGCCTGAAGATGCACAGGTGACAGGTGGCAGAAGAGGAGCGGCCACTATGCACAGATCCAGAGAGCGGAGACACCCCGGGTGCCTCTGCCAGGCAGGAGACGGCTACAGAGGAAGTAAGGAGGAGCACCTCTACTTCTCGTTTTCACTAGAGCCCAAGGGACCGGACGCTTGGGTTGATTTGCTGCACTCTCATCCCAGGCACCTACGGCCTCTACCCAGCCTGCTAGAGGAACACTGCTATTTCACTTTCTGTTCCCACTGACAGTCCGGGAGGACTGCCTGGTTAGGAGTACGCTTGTGACACTGTCTCTACCACTGATAACCTGCATCCAATCACTTACGCTTCCCAGCCACTCCAAGGTATCTATCACCCTTATTCACTCACATGTAAGTTAACCAAGGTTCAGGTAAGCTATGTAATTTTCTTTAATCACTCACTCACTGGAGCTGAGACTGGAACATGGATTTATTTATTTATTTATTTATTTATTTTGCGGTACCGGGGATTGAACCCAGGGGCGTTCTACCTCCGAGCTACACCCCCGGCCCTATTTTTTATCCTTTATTTTGAAACTGGGTCTCACGAAGTTGCGGAGGGCCTCACTAAGTAGCTGAGGCTGGCCGCGAACCCGGATCCTCCGGTCTTCGCCTCCCAAGTACTGGGATTATGAGCGTGCGCCACCACACCGGCTGGAACATGGATTTAATTCTAGAACTGGAGTTCCCAATACTACCTACTGTCAGCAAAAGCTGACCTGTGCACATGCACCACATGGAACCTTGTTTTTACCAGTGCACAGAAACGGGGGTCCCTGGAACACACTTTAGGAAACAATGATTGAGCACTGTGGTTCTCTTTTTTTTTTTTCGGTACTGGGGATTGAACCCAGGGGCATTCTACCTCCGAGCTACACCCCAGCCCTATTTTTATTCTTTATTTTGAAACAGGGTCTCACTAGGTTGCAGAGGGCCTCACTAGGTAGCTGAGGCTGGCCGCGATCCTGCGATCCTCCTGTCTCAGCCTCCCAAGTACTGGGATGACAAGCGTGCACCACCACGCCTGGCTTAGCACTGTGGTTCTCGAACACCGAAATAGAAACCGATCTCTGTGAAGTCCATAATAAAATGGGGGAAAATGAAGACAATGCACTGAATCTTTCCTAAACCTCATTTCATTTTTCAAAGTTAAAGAACTGTCCGTCGTTCCAAAACAACGGCTCTTGCACCTTTACGACGGTGAGAACATACATAAAATGCTGGCAACTCTGACTAGGGCCCTGATCAGTCCTGAAACTTCCTGGATTGAAATACAAGCCTGGAGCCACTGCCTAAAGCACTACCCCCCCCAACCCCTGGAGTAGGGAAAAACCCTCCAGCTTTCACTGGAGTTGAAGATTATAGAAAACATCTGTAAAACCTGGGAGGGAAGAGGTTCTGTTTTAAGATTGTGACTCTAATTGATAGTGAACGATTACTTTTTCCTCGCCATATGCTCACATATAAGAGAAAAAGCATTTCATGCTAGCAGGGTCTTTATTACAAAGAGGAACAGGAACACTAAATCTAGTTTTATGTTATGAGTGGCTAAAATGCAAAAATCTTTCTTCTCCTCCTTTGCTCGTTTGTAATAATCCCTGCTGTACAAGATGAATATAAATGTAACCCTCTGCCTCTCCCTCAAAAGTGGAGTAACTCCAACTGTTAAGTCTACTAACAGGCTTCTTTTTTTCGTTAGAACTTCAATCAAAAAATACTTTAATAATCAGAGGGGCACATTTATTAGAAATACTGCCATAAACTTTGAATATCAATGTGATTAAAAGCAATCTTACACCGAAATGCTATTTAAGTGGTGAAATTTCACTTTTCCCTTTTTAAAGGATTTTTTTAATGGCACAAATCCCAGATGATTGTGCTTGCTATCTGCTGCAACCTTAGCTTTCATTTAATCTTTTCTAAAAAGCCAATTACTTCTAATGCAAGAGAAACACACCCTCTACCCCCAAGGAAAAGGCTTTATAAAGAAGAACAACATATCGACTACTGCAAAGCACAGCAAGGGAAAGGCTCTGCTACCTTACGATTCTGATGGTAAAGGTCGGCATTGCCAGACAAGGATAAGGAATACAGAGGCTAGGGTAGCCTGCCCGAGCTCCTGAAAAGTGGTGCGCGTTCTGGAAGGGACTCAGTGGTAAGGAGGTGGGCTGGGAAGTTAGGATGGATGGGTAGATGGGTGGGTGGGTGGGTGGATGGATGGGTGGATGGGTGGATGGATGGATGAATAGATGGTTAGATGGGTGAGTGGATGGATGGATGGATGGATGGATGGATGGATGGATGGGAAGATAGGTAGACAGATGGTTGGTTGGAAGGATGGATGGATGGATGGATGGATGGATGGATGGATGGGTGGATGGATGGATAGGAGGATAGGTAGATGGATGGTTGGGTGGATGGATGGATGGATGGATGGATGGGTGGATGGATGAACAGATGGTTAGATGGGTGAGCGGATGGATGGATAGGTAGACGGATGGTTGGGTGGATGGATGAATGGATGGATGGGTCAGAGGATCAATGGATGGATAGCTAGGTGGATGGATGGGTGGGAGGATGGAGAATGGATAGTTAGGTGGGCAGGTGGATGGGTGGATAGTAGGTGGACCATTTGGAGGGACTGGTAGATAGAACAGAGCATTTGGATATTATCAGTCTACAGGCGCCCCTCTGCCCCGGCTTTTCAGGGGCACTCTTGTCCAAAGGAAAGGAGCAATCAAGCTTCGTTCTACTTGGCTTCTCGCCTGCACGGGGCTGAGAATCCTTCAGTGCTTCCCATTGAGGGTTCTCTCTGCTCCTTTCACGCTGCCTTCAACATACATCCAGAGGACTGAGCCCCAGGGCCTCCGCGTGCTTTGTCATCAAGCGGCCTCACTCATCGGAGCCTTAGCTTCCTCGTCTGTCAAATGGAGACAATGGCGATAGAGCGCAGCAGTACATACGGCAAAACACTCGCTGGCACACAGTAGAAGCACTCACCAAGCCCGAGCTGCCGGCAGAGAGAAGGGGACCCCGTGCGATGCAGGCAGGGGGGAGCCTGTCTCTCACGCGGGTGACGCACGTCCCAGTGGTGCCTACACTCCTCATACTCCCTCCTACGGTTAGCTTCTACCACGCCCAACTGTAGAGCTGGGGAACCGTGCCCGACCGTAGCTAACACGAATTCTGCCCGGAGCACGCCAGGTGCCACACTACGTGGCAAGTGCAGAATCATGAAGACACGGCATCTCAGAACGCTGTCTGCCTTCCTCAATCCAACTGTATTTTTTTTCCTGTTGAATCCTCCTTATAATTCCCAAGACCTCCAACAAAACTTTGGCTTTTCTCAGCCAGCTCAAAGTCAGAACTGAAGTAGAAATCAGAAAGCTCCAAACGCTTTCTCTGGACGATTGACGCGCCATACAGGGGCTTGGCGGAACCCAAGCCCATCCCCGTGGTCCAAGGCTCTTGGAAACGGGCAGTGAACGTTCTGTTCACGCTTTCTATGTGAGCTGCCCCGAAGCAAGTGTATGCCACAGGAGAGTGACAGGAAATGACGAAAGCACACAAGGCAGGGTCCTTCTTGGGTAGAACCATTTCTTTCTCCTTCTAGGTTAACATATTTCCTCAGTAGGGAATGAACTCTTGGTTTAAGGCTGCTGGA
The DNA here is from genome assembly GCA_004027185.1 of Glis glis. Taxonomy (NCBI): domain Eukaryota; kingdom Metazoa; phylum Chordata; class Mammalia; order Rodentia; family Gliridae; genus Glis; species Glis glis. Next base: position 27,309 of record PVJS01005736.1, on the reverse strand, counting down.
TTCTCCCCCTCAAGATAGGAAGTTTCAGGACGACCAGAATCACTTTCAGCAGATGGGTTCTGTTTCATCAACCCGGCCTCTCATCAGAACAGGGGCCACCCAGCAACGCTTCTGCACACAGCTCTCCACTGCACCTGCTCACCTGCACCTTTCCCGTGGGGAGGCGGCCCCAGAGAGTAAATGAAGGCTGTGGCTGTGTGCCAATACAACTTTAGACACACTCACATTTGAACTTCGTGTAATTTTCACGAGCCATGAAACCTGCTTTTGAGTTTTTTTTGGTTTTTTTTTGCGGTACTGGGGATTAAACCCAGGGGCATTCTACCTCTGAGCTACTCCCCCAGCCCTATTTTTTTATTCTTTATTTTGAAACAGGGTCTCACTAAGTTGCGGAGGGCCTCACTAAGTAGCTGAGGCTGGCCGCGAACCCGGATCCTCCGGTCTCAGCCTCCCAAGTACTGGGATGACAAGCGTGCGCCACCACGCCTGGCTTGCTTTTGAGTTTTAATTTCAACCATTTCAATGTGAAAGCCATTCTCAAGTAGGCCCGCGTGGATTTGACCCACAGGCGGCAGTGTGATGTGTGTATCTAGGGCACAGACAAGAATCCCGTGGGCCAGTGCAGGTCGTAAAGGGAGGGAGCCGCACACGGGAGCCGTCACCACACCCCTGACTGGCCAGTGGTGTGCCAGTGGGCCTCTGCAACCCTTAAGGTGCGTTCATTGCAAGGAGCCCCGGGTCTGACCAGGGAGCGTGGACCTGGCTGATCCCCATGGGAGGCTTGGTTTAGAGCTCCCCTGGAGATGTCAGCGGACTGCCAGCACTCCCCTGCAGAGCCCTACAGACACCTGCGGAGGAGATGAGAGCAAAGGAGCCGAGCATGTCACAGGACACAAGTGGAAGACCACGCAAGCAGAAAAAGGAAGAGCAGAGGAGACGCGGCAATACCCAGGAAGGCCTCGGAATTCACTGTGGGGCACGGAAGACGCAGGATCCGGCCGTGACGCATTGGTTGTTGAAGCTGCGTGATGGCTACAAGGAGGCTCATTAAAATATTTTCTCTACTTTGGATGTTACAAACTGTCCATAAGAAAAAGCTGGGTATGCCGGGTGTGGTGGCACGTGCTTGTAATCCCAGTACTTGGGAGGCTGAGACAGGAGGACCACAGGTTCGTGGCCAGCCTCAGCAACTTGTGAGGCACTCTGCAACTTAGTGAGACCCTGTTTCAGAATAAAGAATAAACTAGGGCTGGGGGTGAGCTCCTACTGCAAAAAAAAAAAAAAAAAAAAAAAAAAAAAAAAAAAAAAAAAAAAAAAAAAAAAAAAAAAAAAAAAAAAAAGAAAAGAAAAGAAAAGGAAAAAGCTGGGTATAAAAACAGATAAGAAACCTGAGAGAGAAAAACAGAGCTAAAGACTCATAGGGAGAAGGGTTTATGACTAGAGTGTGGTGCCTTTAACAGTACTTCACAAAAACACCTGTCTGTTCTCAGTTAACTATGAACCACGTTTTTTCCCCTAGAAAAGAAAAAACCTGGTCCTGCTGTGTGGACTCAATCTGTGTTGAAGCGACCCACCTCCCTCTGTCTTTAAAAAAACAAACCTAGCTGCCTACTGGTCCCTGCCAACCTCCTTTCCATCTTGCTCCAGGCTCAACCACGTCCCTGTTATTTTGACAGGGAAGTCACCTGTCATCAACTGTGGCTATCACCCTGGGTTGCCATCCTCCTCCCTTGCCTAAATATCAGAGATAAGAGGGTAGTGTCCTGTCTTCACCCTTTCTGGAAAGTGTAAATGGAACATTAACTCTAAACCCAGCAACAGGAAGTGCTGAAAGAAAGCCTTCGGCCTCCCCTGGGGCCAGCACCGCCGCCCCCCCCCAGCACAGATTATAACCAGTCACCCTACAGGACTTAGTTCAATCTTCCCAGTAGCCCAATTTTTTTTGGGGGGGGGTACTGGGGATTAAGTTCAGGGCTTCCTGAAGGCTAAGAAGTGCTCTACTGCTGAGCTACACTCCTAGCCCCTTTAAAAATTTTATTCTGAGGCACTCTCCCTCGGTTGCCTAGGCTGGCCTCGAATTTATGATCCTCCTGCCTCAGCCTCCCCAGTACCTGGGTTACAGGCATGTGCCATGGTGCCTGGCCCAATTCATTTTTTTGAGCAAATATTTACAGAGCACAAGAAAGTGCATGAACTGAATATGTCTTCATCTACAATGTCCCTGCTCTCATGGGATGTACACTCTAAAGAAGGAGACATCAGCTGGGTGTGGTGTTCCACGCCTATAATCCCAGTACTTGGGAAGCTGAGACTGGAGAATCGCAGGTTTGAGGACAGCCTTGGCAAGTAGTGAGACTCTCATCAACCTAGCAAGACCCTGTTTCAAAATAAAAATAAAATAGGGCTTGGGGTGTAGCTCCGAGGTAGAATGCCCCTGGGTTCAATCCCCAGTGCCACACACACATACACACATACACAAAGAAAGATCATAGGTTGGAGGCCAACCTCAGCAACTTAGACCCTGTTTCCAAACCAAAAATAAAAAGGGCTGGGGGGTGTAGCTTGGAGGAAAGGTCACTCTCCAGTTAGCCCCCACCAACACACACAGAAGGAGCAATCACATAATGCATGCTTTCAAATGGGGACACGGTGGAGGAGGGAAAGTTCAGAGTACTACGGTGTCACACCACATGTGGACTTAAGAGAAGCTGGGGCGGCTTCCCAAAGAAAACGTTGTTCCCAATTCCACTGTTGACTTGCTAATGACACCCTATATATGTAAAATTTGGCTGTGAAATTTAAATATTTAATGTTTTCATTTTTTAAGGCATCCTAGATGTTCAGGCACTAATATGGAAACCCTTAATCTGTTATTCATACCGATTCATTCCATCTAAACATGAATTTGTAAAATTTTACAAATACAGAAATTTATGAATCTTATAGAAAAACAGTAATTTGTCTTTAGAATGCACCTATTTAAAAAAGGTAAAAATGTACTGTCAGTCAGGCGTGGTGATGCATGCCTGTAATCTCAGTACTTGGGAAGCTGAGATGGGAGGATTGCAGATTCAAGACCAACCTCAGCAACTTAGTGAGACTTTCAGCAACCTAGTGAGACCCTGTTTCAAAACAAAAAATAAGAGCCGGGCATGGTGGCGCACGCTTGTAATCTTAGTACTTGGGAGGCTGAGACAGGAGGATCTCAGGTTCAAAGCCAGCCTCCGCAACTTAGCAAGGCTCTCAGCAACCTAGATAGACCCTGTTTCCAAATAAGAAATAAAATTGGGCTGGGGGTGTAGCTCGGAGGTAGAATGACCCTGGGTTCAATCCCTAGGACCCCTCCCAAAAATGCATTGTCAATCTTTTCCCACCAAAATCAAATGCACTATCAACAAATATTACAAACTACAGAAAAACAGGGCAATAAAAATACAAGAATAGAGATAAACAATGGGCTAACTTCTGAAAGATAACTGAAAGTGTATCCTAACATGTACCTACCCATGCTAAAAGGCAGAGGGATCATATATCAACTAAACTACAAATAATCTCATTTCTACCTAAATCAATAATCCCAACCCTTGAGCAGTCTTAACCACGAAGGAATTGGCCAAAGTAAGTTGCAAGAGTGAAAAAGAGAGAAAAGGAAACAGCCCGGTGGCGGATCTGAACTGTGGGGGTGGGGAGGTGTTGGGCATCCAAGAGGAGTTGTGGAAATGACCCTGGAGGGGGGACATAACTCGAGTTTGCACCCAGTTTCAGAAGAACTATGACCCCTGGAAGCCTGCTCAAGGGTCCAGGTTAAAAACCCCTGGCCTGGATAAAATTCAATTAGGAAGTCCAGCCCAAGATTATCAGCAGTTCAAAGGGTTAAAAAGAGTTAGTGTGTACTGAGGCATTTTTCAAAGTATGTCGTCCAACTGAATCTCAATCCCCTACCGAAACCGGGGGAAATACATCTTAGAGTGTCCTTTTCTGCACAGGGAAAGCTCGAGTATTCCTGAGGGATGGAATGGCTGGCGGGAGGGCAAGCGACGCTCACCCCCAGGTGTTCTGACCCCCAAGTCCACATGAGAGGCAGGAGGATTCCAGGCGTCAAGGGCACCAGCCTAGAGATCTTCAGAGCTGGAGAGCTGCTGACGGCCCGCGCTGCATTCCTATGACCAGATTATCTAAGTATTTCTTTTCAGGTCAATCACATTGACGAGCAAAAGTAGTATATAGTTCACTCCAAAACATCATTTCTTGAAAGGAGATAACCTTAACCAGAGACAATGGCTAAGGGGCCAGTAAGTTTTGCTCACATTAAATGTATTTTCATGCCTGAAGTGTCGTGACATGACAGGTCCACTCCATGAGTGAAGTTCTCAAGCCTGGAGTTTTAAACTGTGCGAAAAATCCACAAAGTCACAAGCAGATGTGGCGCTGTCTGAATTTAATACTTTTCTCTACTCAAAACAGACAAGCATGAGTTTCAGCCAGCCTGGCAGCTAGAGCATCCTCAAAATGGTGAGAGCAACTTAAAATAAAAAAAAAAGAAGCAACCTCTAACACACACTAATAATTGGACAGTGTGGGAGCACAGGCAACCAGACCCACGGCCCGTTTGTGCCAAGAGGTCTTAAGCCTTCGTGGAACACCCGCTGAGGAATATATTCCAATAGAAAATAATAAATAGAGCAGAAGAGAGCCCAGGTCACTAAATCTAGCTGGGTCTCTGTCCAGAACAAGGCACTTGGCGAAACACTAAGATACCTACTCATCCTCTATGGGGAATTACCAATAATTAGCGTCCTTTTTCCCCCACTCAGACCTAGAAACCCTTTATGGGAAATATCTCCACACCCAGAGAATGAAAAGGAAGAATGAGAGTGGATCCGATCCTCTAACACTGCTTCCTATGAGAGTTACCACCTAGCGATTTTAATTTTTTAAGCCCAGGCTGGCTGCCAATTCGACACTAAAACCGGACGAACAACTGATTTTTTCTATTGCAACATCACCAGCAAGTCCTGTGCGTTCCCTCTTTCCTTTGCCTCCAACAGCAATTCTCATGTTGAAAAATCAACTAATTTGCTCTATCATCTGTCCCTCCTGGAAGCTCACTTGGGGCTGCCCCCCCCCCCGTACTACTCCTTCCTCACGGTACCAACAGGCCAAGTAGTCAACTGAAAAACATAACCAGAGGCAGGTGCTAAAAACAAGAAGTCGCAGTAACAACCCACCAGCTCTGGACTTAAAACCTTTCCAGGCGCCAAGGTTCTACGCGGTCCAAACCCAGTATTCTGAACACCAAGCTTCCCTCAGGGCACTGTCCCTCCGGGCCACAGTGTGCCCAGGCCTGGCGCATGCGTTAGGAGCAGGCTTACCCAAGTGGTAGAGAACAGGAAATCTCAATGACAAATCCCACGGTTCGCAGACACCTGACCTGACCTTCATCCGGAGGCATACCTTTAGCTACATGTTTTTCTCCGACAGTATCCTGGTTTTACAATGTAAAACTAACCAACGATTAGACTCTGGTTTCACTAGCTGTGGGCAGAAAAGGCTTGTCTCACCATATAAAATTCTGGCTTTTCTCTTTCCCCCTGATCTGGCAGCTCACAAAATATCTGAGCAGATGCACTCTTCGGTTGGGTGTGACCATCCTCAGGTGGCATCCTTAACTTGCACCTGAAGTCCCACAGAAATCAGGTGGCAGAGGTAAGACATCATCTTTTTTCGAGTGCAAAATTCATTCTGATCGCCAAAAGAGAATTTCCAGTGGCACGGTTTCTTTTCTACGGCCCCCGCCGCCGCCCCCGCGCGTTTGTGGGAATGTTTTGGAAGCTGCATCCGCGCTGTCCAGGAGGGGTCGGCCCCGCAGGGAGGTGCGTTGAACTCGCTCACCTCCGGCAGGGCCGCTCGGCTGCACCGCTGCACCTGGCCGGGCTCGGCGCAAGGGCCCGGGACGCCGGCCGCAGGGACCCCGAGCCGACTCGCCGGCGCTCCGCCTCCCCGCCTCCCTCCCGCCGCCTCGGGAGCGCCCCGCCGGGAAGCGGCTAAAATGGGCAGAAGTTCGCCGCCCCCGCGAAGCAGCCGGAAACTTCCCGGGTTTGCAGGAACTCCATCGGGGGCTGGACTCACCTTCCCGGCAGAGCCCCATGACTTCGCGGTTTTTCCCAAACTCCTTGAAAGTTTCGTCCAGTTCCGTCCCTGGAAGACACGCACAGGGGGAGGTCAGCGGCCGGCCGCCCGATCGCGATCGCGCACGGGGAGGCGGGCGCCGCCGCCAGCATCCCGAGCCCGGCGGGGGGCCGGGGGGCCGGGGGGCCGGGCGGGGGCGGCGGGACACTCACCGTCCTTCCCGGGGAGTTTGGCAGCCTCGACCCACGCGCTCCACGGCTGCCCCAGCATCGCGTCGGGGCTGGGCGCCGGCCTGCGCTCCGCGCCCGTCGCCATGGCGGCCGAGCTGCAGGCGGCGCCGGGGCCGCCGTCCTCGGGCCGGGGGCGCCGCGCGGGCGGCTGCTGGCGCGGGGGCGGCGGCCGGGCGGCGGCGGCGCGGCGCGGCTCCCCCCTGACGTCATCCGCGGCCCGCTCGGACATTCTTTCCGCTCCTGCAATGTAACAAAAAGGGGAAGAGTCGCGGCGCCGCTCTTAAGGACGCGCCGGCAGTTCCGGGGCCGGGGCCGGGGCCGGGGCCGGGTCCGGGGTCGGGATCCGGGATCGGCACCGCCCGCTCCCTCCCTCCCGGGCCCAGCCCGCGCCCGCCGAGCCCCGGCCGCCCGCCGCATCCCGCCGCCCGCCTTCCTTCCCCGCCGCCGCCCGCGCCCCCTTAAGCCAGGCGCCGCCCGCCCTGCCTCCCTGCCTCCCTCCGGCCGCCAAGTCTGCGCGGCGGCCGAGCGCGGCGGAAGCGCACCACCTCCGAGCGGCCGCGTCGCCGGGCGGGTCGCGGCTGTCACCGCGGCGCGGGAGCCGGCAGGTGTGCCAGGCGCCCCGGGGCCGCCCACGTGGGCGCCGCCGCCGCAGGTCGCGCCCGGGCGCTGGGGCTCCCCGACCCGCGAGGGCGCCGCGAGCGAGCACCGGCGACCCGCAACCCGGCCCCACGTTCCGGGGACACCAGCCCCAGGTTTCCGCATGTCCCCCTCCATTGCTCCTGCAAGTGATTCTCCAAAATCAAAACCTTGCCTTTAAAAAAAACCTGATTTGTCTCTAACTGGACTGACCAGTATCTTCCTCTTTTTTTGTTGTCTTTTCTTGGGCAGAGTGAGAACCCAGGGCTTAGGGGAATATACAGAATTCCTAGAAAACATGTTTAGAAGACACCGTTCAGTACTCTTCGCTAAATTAGGCATTAGCCCACAAAACTTTACACCCCTCAATAGGCGCACACACCGCTTTTGCTTAAGTGATACAGGCTAAAGATGGTAAAGACGTCTTAATGAACTAAAGCATCCAGGGCACTGGAAACAGGAGCAGGCCACATGGACACCTTCCCGAGTGTTGCTATTATGACTGTTACCTCAAACTGATGTGAAAATCTGAAGCCTGCAACAAAGCCAGTGATTCTGCCACGTTTCCCAGGGCAGGCCCAGCGGCACTCCTGCCTCCTGCTCAGAGCTGCTGGCGCACAGGTGCGTCTGTGACTAGGTGGGGAGTGGATTCATTCCCTTCTTTTTTTTAATCTCAAAACATCTAATATGACAATGGTGGCCAACTTCTCTTGAAGAAACAAAGTCCAACTTGCAAAAACATAAGAAGGCTTAAATTCAAGTAAAAATTAATAAGGAAATGTTACAACCCATATATAATGCAGGACTGTAGTGGAGAGGGTTTAAATTAAAAATTTAAAAGCTCATACACAGACACACACGCATACATACATATATATATACACACACACATACACACACACATATATAGTTTAGAGATTTAGTAGTAAGGCATGTAATTTTTTTTTCTAGGTTTGCATGGAAACAAGTTGAAAAACTGAAACTATGGGTGCTCTGTCCTCAAAATAAAGTTGGCCCTCTGTATTTTCTGACTGTGCATCCACAGAGAATGCACCCAACCACAGGTTCACAGGTTAAAGAAACTTTTTAAATTCATCCTGTACTGAGCATGCACATTTTTTGTGTCATTATTCCCTAAATACAGAATAATTATTTTTATAGTATTTACATTGAGTCATGCCTGTAATCCCAGTATTTGGGAGGCTGAGACAGGAGGATCACAGGTTTGTGATCAGCCTCAGCAAGTATGAGGCCCTCTGCAACTTAGTGAGAACCTGTTTCAAAATAAAGAATAAAAAATAGGGCTGGGGGTGTAGCTCAGAGGTAGAATGCCTCTGGGTTCAAGACCCAGGGCCATAATAAGTAAATAAATAAATAAGTAAATAAATAAATCAATGACATGTAGTCTCTTGCCAACAAGAGAGTTCCTAACTCTTTTTTTTTTTGCAGTACCAGGGATTGAACCCAGGGGCTTTCTGCCTCCGAGCTACACCCCCGGCCCTATTTTTTATACTTTATTTTGAAACCGGGCCTCACGAAGTTGCGGAGAGCCTCACTAAGTAGCTGAGGCTGGCTGCGAACCCGGATCCTCAGGTTTCCACCTCCCAAGTACTGGGATTACAAGCGTGCGCCACCACACCCAGCCTGAGTTCCTAACTCTTAACGTAGCTCAGATGCCCCTAGTTCATGCGTTCTGCATCATTGAATATGAAAACATCCAACCTCTGATTCCCTAGATTAAAACAATTTATTAATTACCTTGAATTTTGTAATTTTACATTTAAGATAAATGAAAATTTGAATATAATGGCAGTTGGAGCTGCGAAAGAAAAGAAAGGCTCAGGACCCCCCAGCCATGCAGGCACCAAAGGGGCACTGCTTGTTGAGGACAGCGCTCTGATTCCTCCAAGAACACAGAGAATTAAAAGAAGGGAGGATGGCGACCAGGAAGCCAGGGCTCGCCTCCTCAAGGGACTGCCTGACTTCTCTCCTTTGACATGTGAACGTATTTCACAATTCACTCATAGGACTTCCGGCCAACGAGGATCAACATGGCAATTTACAATACTTCAAATTTTGTCCTAATTCCTGCTTGATGTCTCTTTTTGTCCTTCAAAGTCTTTGGTTTAACAATGAAAATGCAACAGAGCTTAACATAAAACATACTAAGTATCCTCTAAGCACTGGCAGCTTTCAGTCACTGAGCACCTCTATAATTGCCACAGGCACCTTGCTCAGCATTATCTCAGTATTCACACTTGTGTACGGGAGAAGTTGTGTTTTTACACTGGACAGATAAGGAGATGAGGTAGCGCTTCAGAGCCAGTCTGCCATTGCTGGGCACGCTCAGCTCTTGCACTTACACGCCGTGGAGATGAGGTAGCGCTCCAGAGCTAGTCTGCCATTGCTGGGCACAGGCTCAGCTCTTGCACTTACACGCTGTGGAGCCTGGGGTAGGTGACCTAACTCGCCAGTACCTCAGTTTCCTAATCTGTGGAATGGAGGTAACAAACAAAGATCCCTTGACAGCACCTGGTACACACACACACGCAAACACACACACATGTACGCATGCGTGCCCCGTGTCACTGAGCGCTGGTGCAGACAGCCCGGGAGGGTGAGAGTGGTCTCCCAGCCCTAACGGGGAACGTGCCAGGCATGCGGAGGCCTGCATCACCACGCACAAATGAATATTAGAGAACCTCGTTGGTCAGTTTTATGTATCTGAATATCAGAAAATTGAAATTTTCCATAATTTTTACACATCCATTACCGCGTCCAGCATTATGCTTAGTCATTAGAGTGTGCAGATCAATTCTTAAAATTAAAAAAAATCTCCTTAGTACTAATTTTGTTTCTTTCTGTAATCTGCATTTGGTATGAAGTGCTTGCAAATTGTATTAAAATCAAAAGCTGATTTTTAGGGCATATGTGATTAAGGGTGCCACTCTTATTTTATACCAATAATTTAAAGATTGATATGCTAAAAAGAATTTGCACAGCACTAAAGCATGAGCTAGTTTCATCTAAACCCGTAAAAAATATGAAAGATTTTATATTTTCTCAATGGGAAGAAATTCTTCTGGGATGAAATTACAGATATGTATAGGATATATTTAATAAAAAGACATAAAATAGACCTAACTATAGAACTTAAATGAAGATTGGCATTTAGCATATAGAACAATATTCCATATATATAACTAGCCTTCTTAAAAATCAAGTTGTGGGCTGACATGATGTTCTGTTCTGAGTAAGTAAGTGTTCACAGCCCTTACACTCCTGAAGTGTAAACCGTCTCACATGGTCGGCTTGGTCTCAAGCAATCAGGCTGCTTATTCATTGTCGATGCTTTGAAGAAAAGGCTTTATATGCAGTCGATCTACGAAAACATTGTTCATACTGATCAGAATTAAATTTGTATAGAGCAGAATTTTTTTTTTTCGGTACCGGGGATTGAACCCAGGGGCATTCTACCTCCGCGCTACACCCCCGGCCCTATTTTTTATACTTTATTTTGAAACCGGGTCTCACAAAGTTGCGGAGGGCCTCACTAAGTAGAGAGAAAGAGAGAGAGAGAGAGAGAGAGAGAGAGAGAGAGAGAGAGAGAGAGAGAGACAGGGGGGAGAGAGACAGAGTGAGAGCGAGCTGAGGCTGGCCGCGAACCCAGATCCTCCGGTCTCCGCCTCCCAAAGTACTGGGATTACAAGTGTGTGCCACCATGCCCGGCTAGAGCAGAGTTTTTAAATGAATGTAAATAGCACTAAACATTTTCCTTCTGCAACCTGTACTAATACTCTTTCTGTAAAGTAAATATAACAAAATATTGTAGGACATTTTGGTGGTAATTTTAAAGGTCTGGAAGAGGTCAGTAATTGTTTAAGCACTCTCTCATCCATGTTAAAATTGTTTTCTACTTTTATTTCTGAGTCATTTTTTTAATTTATTTAATTTATTTATTTATTTTGTGGTACTGGGGATTGAACCCAGGGGCATTCTACCTCCGAGCTACACCCCCAGCCCTATTTTTTATTCTTTATTTTGAAACAGGGTCTCACTAAGTTGCAGAGGCCTCACTAAGTAGCTGAAGCTGGCCGCGAACCTGGATCCTCTGGTCTCAGCCTCCCAAGTACTGGGATTACAAGTGTGCGCCACCACACCCGGCTTTATTTTTATTTTTTATTTTTTAGCTGTACCAGGGATTGAACCTGGGTCATTCTACCTCTGGACTATACCCCGGCCCTATTTTTTTATTCTTTATTTCGAAACAGGGTCTCACTAAGTTGCAGAGGGTCTCACTAAGAAGCTGAGGCTGGCCACGAACCTGGATCCTCCGGTCTCAGCCTCCCAAGTACTGGGGTTACAAGTGTGTGCCACTACGCCCAGCTCTGAGTCATTTAAAATTCATTTAATTAATATTCTTCTGTTGGTTTGAGAAGATATCATTGTAATTTAACCTGGTTAATTTGTGCATAGTCACAACAGTGGATAGAATTATGTAGTCTCTGTTATCACTAAAACGTTATATTAAAAGGATGTTAAAGTCAGGCGTGGTGGCGCATGCTTGTAATCCTAGTACTTGGGAGGCTGAGACCAGAGGATCCGGGTTGGCAGCCAGCCTCAGTTACTTAGTGAGGCCCTCCACAACTTAGTGAGATCCTGTTTAAATAAAGAATGAAAAAATAGGGCTGGGGGTGTAGCTCGGAAGTAGAATGCCCCTGGGTTCAATCTCCAGTACTGCAAAAAATAAATAAATGGATGTTAAATATTAAAAAAAATATGGTGTCTTAATGTCAAGCTGAGTGATTCGGTTTAATCTTCAAATAGGAAACTTACCACCAAATGGAGGAGGAGGTGGGGACAAGAGAATGACAAATAATCCTGGCATCTCCCCGCCTAATTGTTCTGCTGCAGCTAGTGCATTTTCACCACACTCTGTCATCACCCGTCAAAAAGTCCTAACTTCTAGAAAAGACAGACATTGATACCCATAGTTGTTCTGGGTTTCCCAATAGTTGGAATGAATCGCCAACCAAAGTGAAAACTGCAAGCTGAGAAAGGGCATCTCATATTCAAATTCTGGCAACATTTTAAAAGTGTTCCTTGTACAAAGAACACTGCTTATCAACAAGAGTACACCAGAAACTCAAATACTTAGGTTTTCCTATCAGGCTATAAAAAAGAACCTGATGACCTCTTACCTAAATACTCCAGCCTCTCCATCCCCAGAAATATAAAAAGAAAACGGCTCATGTAATTTACACTCGTTTAATGTTATTTGAATATAGCAGGGTGCCTTGCATGACATAAATCAGCGCTCCGGCCAGCGTGCCTGATGATGTCTTGTAGCTCAGAGGAGAGTCAGTGTCTGCGCCTTTAAGTGCTATGCATTTTGCAAGGTTTCAGTGACAGGGAGTCAACTTATCAAACAGGTCCTGATTGCTTACCACAGATCAGGCACTCCACTAGGCCCGGCGGTGGACACAAAATAGCAATTTCAGTGAGGATATGGAACTACTCAGAAGCAGGAAAAACATTTAATTCATCAAAACACTCCTGGCTCAGAAGCTGTCACCAGCAATTAGAGTGTGTGCAGCTTAGGCACTCGGCTGTCAGAAGTGAGATGCTGCCAGAGTCTGAGCATTCCATCCCTTCCAAGGATGGATTTAAAATACGGTCTTACTTCACCATCCAAATTTAGGTATGTTCCCAGTAGATGCCAAAGGTAACAAGGTCTCTCTTTACAAAACGGATTCTCCACAGAGCAGATCCCTTGTAAAACGCTTGGCTCAAAGGCCAAAGCCATCATCATGTGCAATAAAAACAAAAAATAAGAAGTTTGTCTTTCCGGTGCTTAAATCCAGTTTAATGTAAAAAGGCTGAAACTGCCCAAAACTTTTCTAAGACCCAAGACCCCACACAAGCCTTTTATTTGGGGAAAACCACCAGTGCTGATACAAGATTTTAATAAACTTGAAAACCAGTAACTGCAGTATATTTATTTGTGCAAATTACAGGGTTGGGCACAGAGATTCTCTATTATCAACCCCAAAGGATTGAAGTCATTTGTGTAACAAGAAACTCAGAATCACTGGATTAGGAATGTGTGGGCTCTGGTTTCTTTCTATCCTCCTAAAATCGGTGGAGCCTGTGTTCACGTCCTCTCTATCCCCTGTGACCACCCCTCTCCTGTCCCTCTCTCTTCAGAGAGAGCAAGGGCTCTGCTCTGCCTATGGGTACCACAGGCAGGCCTTTCCTTGTCGGTGCTCCCTCTAGTGACAGGCCTCCCAGCCTGTCAAATGCATCGCACTCCCTCTAGGAGAGGGAGAAGAGTAGAAGGAAGGAATTGAGTCCATCAGCTCAGCGGCTGAACTGCTGACAGCCAAGTGCAGAACGAGGACTAACAGAGGTGGGTGCAACAGTGATCCCTTAGAGATGAGGGACAATTATGCTTTTGAACATCGAACCTGTACACATACTCACTCACTCCGCGAAATGGATCACTTGCTAAGTGGGGCAAAGCCTTGAACTTTGGTTTGTTTCCTTAATCATATGTGTGTAGCTGGGTGTGAATACACCAAAGAAATATCCCTCAATAATAGAAACTTTCTGGGAAAGAAAAAATTAAAGTGTGCCTCCAAAAGGTAATAAATTATAGCATGAAAGATAATAAATTATAAAATGTAATCAATTCATAGTGCCCACATTTTTTTTTTTTTTGTGGTACCGAGGATTGAATCCAGGGCCATTCTACCTCCGGGCTACAACCCCAGCCCTATTTTTTATTCTTAATTTTGAAACAGGGTCTCGTTAAGTTGCTGAGGGCCTCACTAAGTAGCTGAGGCTGGCCATGAACCCAGATCCTCCTGTCTCAGCCTCCCAAGTACTGGGATTACAAGCGTGCGCCACCACACCCAGCTGTGCCCACATATTTCTAGGGATGTGATATTGAGCTGTGGTTTTATGATAAACTTGATTTGAAATGTTGATTTAAAGTTTTTTTCTTTTTGTTTTTTCTCTTTTGGTTCTGGGACTGAACTCAGGGGCATTCTACCTCCAAGCTACATCCCCAGTCTTTTATTTTTGATTTTGAAATAGGGTCTCACTAAGTTGCTGAGGCTGGCCTTGAACCTGCGATCCTCCTGTCTCAGCCTCCCAAGTACTGGGATCACAGGTGTGAGCCACCACGCCCGGCTTGATTTAGAGTCTTTAGATTCAGTCATTTTTTTAGAGAGAAAAAGGCTTAAATTTAACTTTTTAAAAAAGGAATGGGAAAGTTGGATGCACACCCAGCTATAAAAGACCGATTAGTATACTGCCTCAGAGGCGATCGAATGCAAAGACTAAACACACTGTTAAAGTGATTTCCTGTGTCACCTTGTACTGACAAAGCTTTTGCTGATCTGATATCAATCTCAGCAGCTTCAAGGGCCAGCAATGAAGAGCATGGTTCTAGAGCCATCTCCCGGCTGAACCCACTTCTACCACCGACTAGCTGCTATCAGCCTAGGAAATCACTTAACCTCTCTCTGTTTCATGTGTAAAATGAGTAAAGCAAGAGTTTCTACTTTATGAGGAGCATTAAAAACTACAGTAAGCTGGGTGTAGAGGTGCACACTTGTCATCCCAGTACTTGGGAGGCTGAGACCAGAGGATCCGGGTTCGGCCAGCCTCAGCTACTTAAGAGAGGCCCTCTGCAGCTGGGCCTGGTGGCGCACACTTGTAATCCCACTACTTGGGAGGCTGAGACCGGAGGATCCGGGTTCGCGGCCAGCCTCAGCTACTTAGTGACGTCCTTCGCAATTTTGTGAGACCCGGTTTCAAAATAAAGTATAAAAAAATAGGTCCAGGGGTGTAGCTCAGAGGTAAAACGCCCCTGGGTTCAATCCCTGGTACCGCAAAAAAAAAAAAAAAAAAGAGAGAGAGAGAGGCCCTCCTCAACTTAGTGAGACCCTGTTTCAAAATAAAGAATAAAAAATAGGGCTGGAGGTGTAGCTCGGAGGTAGAATGCCCCTGGGTTCAATCCCCAATACCGCAAAAAAAAAAAAACCAACCCAGCAACAACTTAATAGTGCAAAAGCAAACACATCAGCTATTATTAGCACCCTGCCTGACAGCGGCACAGTAAGCCCGGTTCCAATGCGTCCACACTATACTGTCGCAGAGTCTTGCTGAGGGGCTAGAGTTGCGTCGGTCCTTGCTCTAACACTTTCAGGGGCTCCCAGTGACCAATGGAAGGAATTAAAACCCCTCCCTCGTATTGGAGGCCCTGTGCAGTCTGTGCCTGCCCGACTCCATCACTTCTACCAGTTCAGTTCCTTCCTGCCGGTACTCTAGGGTCCGGCCCAAACAACCAGTCCACAGCTGCCGACCCAACCCGCTCCTGCTCCCCGCTCAAGCCTCTGCCACGAAGGCCGCTCCACCTGGTTTCCTCCAGTGGCTGGCATCCTCCTGTCCAGTCAAGTCCCTCCTCAACTCCATTTTTTTTTTTTTTTTGCGGTACTGGGGATTGAACCCAGGGGCATTCTACCTCTGAGCTACACCCCCAGCCCTATTTTTATTCTTTATTTTGAAACAGGGTCTCACTAAGTTGTGGAGGCCTCACTAAGTAGCTGAGGCTGGCCGCGAACCCGGATCCTCCGGTCTCAGCCTCCCAAGTACTCAAACTCTATTTCTTTCACGCTTCTCCGGGATCCCTCCCGCGAGATCACAGACCTTCAGGGTGGGGGGGGGGAGAGGACAGTGTCTGAGATCAAGGTAGCAATGAGAGGCACACTGAGTCCTGGGGCCGACAGGTGTGCGCCGGCAGAGCAAGGGGGCAGCGGGAACCTGGAACTCACTCCCCACCAGCTTAAGAAGCACCCTGGACAGGGCCCCAGGCTGCTCAGCAAAATGCCAGCTGCAACCCTGGGACACAGGGGGAGGAGCCAGCACGGAGGGGAGGAGCCAACACGGAGGGGAGGAGCCAGCACAGAGGGGAGGAGCCAGCACAGAGGGGAGGAGCCAGCACAGAGGGGAGGAGCCACACAGGCCTTTCTTCCTGCTTCCTCACCAAAAGTCATGCGTGGATCCAGAAAACACGGCACCCTGGCTCTTCCACATTCTTGCTTTGCACCTTCCTCCAGCAACCTATCTGCCTCTCAAAGGAGATACTGCCTCTCAAAGTTTGTACTGCCTCTCAAAGGACAGACTATTCCAGAAAAACCTGCATTCCTTTTCCACCCTTAAGGTAAAGTCTTGCTTTTCTTCATAGAGGTAAGAGGGCAACAGAACTGACTGAACTTTTCCCCTACGTTGTTTGAATGACTATGAATGAATGTGGTGCCCGGGGGGTCCTTCCCTTCCCCTAAGTACACACACATCAAGAAATTCTCCTGTGAAAGTGGCACCTAGACTTTCTACATGTCCTGGCTCCTAAACGCTTCTTTCCAGAAACACAGAACTTTTACACTGTCATGGCCTCTCTGGTTTTAAATGGACTCTTCAATGGCTCACAGCAAAATGTCTGACCTTATTCTTTGGTAACTCATATTCTCTTTTGATCAACATCAAATCTTAAGGACCTGGAGACCCTGATCCTCTTCCCACCTGTCTGGCCCCCTCCCAACTGCTCCAAGTGGAGGAATTTTGGGAGCAGAAAGGGGGAACTGAAACAGAACTGCTCCAGGTAAAAGGTGCCTCTCCTGTTTTTCAGAGCTTCCCACCTCCCCCCTGCAGGACACAGGTCTTCTCACAGAGCACCAGGGCTTCTCAAATAGTTTCTGGGACAGTGGCAGCCCAGGAGCATCCTAAGTGCGCCAGACTCTGACTTATCAGGTATTTCTGGAAAAACAGAGCCAAAGACTTAAGTGGGACTTCATTAAAATTAAACCTCTGCTTCAAAGGACATCATCAAAGTGAACAAATAACCCCGAGAATGAATTTTTTTGCAAATCATTTGTCTGATAAGAGACTTGTATCTAGAATATAGAAAGAAATCTTACATCTCAAATTTCTCTAAAAAGACAAATGACTCAATTATTATAATTGGCAAAGCGCGCAACAGACATTTTTCCGAAGATGGAAATATAAATGACCAACAGGCAGATGAAAAGATGCTCAACATCAGGAGTCACTAGGAAAATGCAAATCAAAACCGTAAGAGAAGCCAGGCATGGTGGTGCATGCTTGTAATTCTAGTGCTCGGAGGCTGAGACAGGAGGATCGCAGGTTTGAGGACAGCCTCAGTTACTTAATGAGCTCCCTCAGCAACTTACTGAGACCCTGTTTCAAAATAAAAAAATAAAATAGGGCTGGGGGTGTACCTCAGAAGTGGAATGCCTCTGGGTCTAACTTCAGGTACAAAAAAAAAAAAAAACCCAGAGAGATACCACTTCACACGCACTCTGATTGCTGTAATAAAAAATAAAATAGCAAAAGAATAAAAACTGACAAGCAGCCGGGCGTGGTGGCGCACACTTGTCATCCCAGTACTTGGGAGGCGGAGACTGGAGGATCTGGGTTCGCGGCCAGCCTCAGCTACTTAGTGACACCCTCCGCAACTTCGTGAGACCCGGTTTCAAAATAAAGGATAAAAAATAGGGCCGGGGGTGTAGCTCGGAGGTAGAACGCCCCTGGGTTCAATCCCCAGTACCGCAAAAACAAAACAAAACAAAACAAAAACCTGACAAGCGTTAGCAATATGTAAAGAAACTGGAACACTCAGAGATTGCTGGCAAGAATGTAAAATGGTACAAGTCACTGTTTTCCACAGTTTGGTACCACACGCTTGTAATCCCAGTACTTGGGAAGCTGAGAAAGAAGGGTGGAAATTTCAAAGCCAGACTTGGCAACTTAGCGAGGCTCTCTGCAACCTAGTGAGACCCTGTTTCCAAATAAGAAATAAAATCAGTCTGGGGGTGTAGCTCAGAGGTAGAATGCCCCTGGGTTCAATCCCCAGTACCAAAAAAAAAAGTTAAACATAACGTAATCATATGATCCAGCAGTCCACTTCCAGGTGTCCACGCAAAGGAATTGAGAGCAGAGACTCAGACAGACATTTGTATCGCAACGTCCATTAGCAGTGTTACTCACAATATCCAAAACGTGGAAGCAACACGACTATCCATCAACTGATAAGCAGATGAACAAATCGTAGTGTAGCCACACAATGGAGTATTATCCAGCCATAGAAAAAAGTATATGAAGCTGGGCGTGGTGCCGCACGCTTGTAATCCCAGTACTTTGGGAGGCTGAGACCGGAGGATCCGGGTTCGTGGCCAGCCTCAGTGCTCTCTCTCTCTCTCTCTCTCTCCCCGTCTCTCTCTCTCTCTACTTAGTGAGGCCCTCCACAACTTCGTGAGACCCAGTTTCAAAATAAAGGATAAAAAATAGGGCCGAGGGTATAGCGTGGAGGTAGAACGCCCCTGGGTTCAATCCCCAGTACCACAAAAAAAAAAAGAAAGAAAAAAGTACATGATACCTGGATAAGCCACAAAAAAATTATGCTAAATCAATATGCCGGATATGCTGGGCATGGTGGCAGATACCTGTAATCCCAGTACTTGGGAGGCTGAGACAAGTGGATCACAGGTTCGAGGCCAGCCTCAGCAACTTAGCAAGACCCTGTTTCAAAATAAAAAATAAACAAATAAAAATTAAAAGGGCCGAGGGTATACCTCCAAGGTAGAATGAATGCCTCTGGGTTCAATACCTAGGATAGCACCCCCCCAAAAAAAGACAAACACAAAAGGTCTCATATTATTATGATTTCATGTATGTGAATTATCCAGAAGAGGCAAATCTCTAAAGACAGAAGGCAGGGAGGGAAAGACAGGGGGTCACTGTTTACTGGGAATGGGGTATTTTTTGGGGGTGCTGAAAATGTTCTGGAACTAGATAAGGTGTTGGTTGCACAACATTGTGGATATACTAGTAACCTTTAAACTGTACACTTCAAGTGAGAAAACCTATGATATTTGAAATACAGCTCAATAATGCTATTTTTTCTAAAGTTGACATTAAAATTTAGAAAATTTCCAAAAATAATATCCAGATCGACTTCCCTTGAAGAAGTGATCTGATCGGCTACCAGCAGCCACAGCATTCCCCACGGTGACCAGGAGATGGTGCCGACCTCAGCCACGAGCTGACCCCGGGCCTTGGCAGGACTCTTCTAGCCCCTGCCTCAGGGTCACAGCGGCACCTGCCTCCTGGGTGGTTAGAGGAGCCAGTGAAGTCCCGTGCTGGCAACAGTGACGCAGCCCGCGCTCAGGAAGCGCTAGCTGCTCTCGTGTCTTAGGACGCCTCGTCCTCTTTCTAAGAGAGGTGTGTGGCATTTACTTTTCAGCTGTTGTAGTTTTTACAAATAAAAGTGAAGCATGTCATGTAGCAATCCAAAACAAAGAAGTAGAAAGACAACCAACATATAAATTCTAAAATCCAACACGCCCAAAAAAACCCCACTATGCATATAACGTGCCCATTCTGGAGAAAAAAATGATGATGATGATGATGATGAGTCTATGCACTGAAAAAGTCCTGGCAACTCGAGAGTTTTGGGGGACAGGGGGTGAAAGAATTAAAGGAGCTTTAGTTCTTTACAGGGACATACTTAGATTTTTTAACAGTATACTTTTTAATTTATTAATTAATTTATGTATTTATTGGTACTGGGGATGGAACCCAGGGGCATTCTACTCTGACCTACACCCCCAGCCCTATTTTATTTTGAAACACACCCTCACTATGTTACAGAGAACCTCATAAAGTTGCTGAGGCTGGCCTTGAACCTGCGATCCTCCCATCTCAGCCTCCCGAGTACTGGGATTACAAGTGTGCACCACCACACCCGCTCAATATACTTTTTATAATCAGGAACTATAATAAAAATATTTTATAAAAGAAGAAACTGCTGGACATGATAGCCTGTAACCCAGTGACTCCGGAGGCTGAGGCAAGAAGATTCCAAGTTGGAGAATGGTCTGGGCAATTTAGTGAGACCTGTCTCAAAATAAAAAAGTGGAAAAAAAAAAAAAAAGGCTGGTGATGCAGCTCGGTGGAGGAGGCAGAGGTGGAGGAGGAACAACTATAAACTATTTCTGAGACTTCTGGGAGATCGTCACAGACCCCAAGTGAACAGCAGTGTCACAGACTGAGAAAACTGCAGGTCCTTTCCTTTCCTTTGAAACTCGGCGTTTAGCTTGTGTTCCCAAGCACAGCTCTCTCTGCAGTCTCCTTCTTCTGCACCGAGTGTCTGCTGCTGGGTTTGCGCTGCTGAACTCCCCGGCCCGGCAATGAACAGTTTTACTACCTGACCTGGCCTTCTTCCACTTCCACCACCCAGCAAAGACGCCACTAGCTAACCCAGCTACATGTAGCTGAGATATATAACATACACCTAGGAAATTCCCTGAATGCCATCCTCTTTCTTGTTTTGAATGAGGTTAAAATTCACATAAAATACAATTTTCCATTTTGTTTTATTTATTTGTGTTTGGGGGATACCAGGGATTGAACTCAGGGCATTCTACCTCTGAGCTACATCCCCAGCCCTTGTATTTATTTATGTATTTATGTATGTATTTATGTATGTATGTATGTATGTATGTATTTTGTTGTACTGGGGATTGAACCCAGGGGCGTTCTACCTCCGAGCTACACCCCCGGCCCTATTTTATTTTTTATTTTGAAACAGGGTCTCACTAAGTTGCGGAGGCCCTCACTAAGTAGCTGAGGCTGGCTGTGAACCTGCGATCCTCCTGTCTCAGCCTCCCAAGTACTGGGATTACAAGTGTGCGCCACCATGCCCGGCTATCTTTTTGTTTTTTTAAACAGTGTTTTACTAGGTTGCTGAGCCTCACTAACTTGCTGGGGCTGGTCTTGAACCTACAATCCTCCTGTCTCAGTCTCCCAAGTACTGGGATCACAGGAGAGTGCCACCTGCCAAGCGTATCCACCTCGTATATGCTACTTGCCCATATGTCACTCATAGGCAGTCCCTATTATCGTACTGTAGTGCTGTGTTCAACTAACTCTTTTTTTTTTTGGTACTGGGGATTGAACCCAGGGGTGCTCTCCTCTGAGCTACACCCCTAGCCCTATTTTATTCTTTTGTTTTGAAACAGGGTCTCACTAGGTTGCCGATAATCTTGCTACGTTGCTGAGGCTGTCCTTGAACTTGCGATCCTCTTGTCTCAGCCTCCTGAGTACTGAGATTACCAGTGTGTGCCACCACTCTTACATGGTGGCCTGGCACTGTCGCAGTGCCTGTGCTATCTGCCTGCATCTCATCTCATGATGTAGGCAACTGTGTCAACTCACATTGTCATGCTGAGAACGGAGAGCGCAGTAGGACAAAGCGGTTTTGAGAAAGAGGGAGAGAGACCACATTTGCCTAAGTTTTTATCATAGTATATTGGTGTAGCTGTTTTAGTATTGTTGTTACTCTCTTATTATGCCTGACTAATGAATTAAACTTTATCTCAGGTATGAATGTATAAGAAAAAACATAGTATATATGAGGTTCAGGACGAGGTATGGTTTCCGACCTCCACTGGGGTCTTGGAACGGTCCCCAGTGTACCCACTGGGCTACCGTATTCCACCGTGTGCACGTGCCATGTTCTGACCTCCACTGGGGTCTTGGAGCGGTCCCCAGTGTACCCACTGGGCTACCGTATTCCACCGTGTGCACGTGCCATGTTCCGACCTCCACTGGGGTCTTGGAACGGTCCCCAGTGTACCCACTGGGCTACCGTATTCCACCGTGTGCACGTGCCATGTCCTGCTCATCCGTCCACGCTGAGACACTTGGGCTGCTTCCACCTTCCGGCACACCACCATCTTCCCCTTTCCTTGCTCTCCTGCACTAACCAAAAGCAAGCTTTCATTTCAGTGTCTCATCGACTCGTACCTGTTCCAACTCAGCCAGGCCCAAAGCCCTCCCGTCCTCTGCGTTCCTTCACCCGTTCCACAGCTCAGCAGCAAATGAGGGGCGCACTGCAGAATCCTACAGCCTTACTGAGGTTGACTCTTTTCTTAAGTTGGCTGTTAACATGTGGGAAATTTTGTTAAATTTTCATTAATGTCCGGATTCGACTTCCATCAGGCGTTGTGAGGTCTGGCACATCGTCACCTCCGCCTGGGTCGCTGGACGGCACAGGTTAGCTGGTGTCACTGCCTGGACCTTGCCTCACAGCCTGTGTCACTGGTGCCCTCGGTGCTCTTATCAAAGCAGAAGTCAGATCTCTCAGAACAGAAGCCAAGGCCTCGCTGGTCCCCGAGGCCATGTCCCCTGGCCTTGTCATCTGCCTGCCTCCATCTTCTACCTCTCCCACCGAGCCCGCGGATCTGGCCTCCCCTTCGCTGCCTGCAGGGCCCAGGCGGCTGTGCGGTTGGCCTCGCCCCACAACTCAGCCCAGAGAGCTCAATGAGCTCAGACCTCACCTCTCAGTCTCACCAGACCACGCCCACGTAGACCTCAAGCCCGCCTCGCATCAGTACGCAGACTCTCCTTATCCTGACCTGTTTTTTCCTAATCAACTGTCATCATCTAATATAATATATGATGAACTTTATTTATGCTTGCTATCTATTATCTGTCTCTCTCCATTAAAAAGTATAGCCAAGAGCCGGGTGTGGTGGCACACACTTGTGATCCCAGTACTTGGGAGGCTGAGACAGGAGGATCGGGGTTCGCGGCCAGCCTCAGCTACTTAGCGAGGCCCTCCGCAACTTACTGAGACCCTATTTCAAAATAAAGAATAAAAAAATAGGGCTGGGGGTGTAGATTCGAGGAAGAATGCCCCTGGGTTCAATCCCCAGTACCGAAAAATAAGTAAATAAATAAATAAATAAATAAATAAATAAATAAATAAAATAGGGCTGGGGGTGTAGCTCAGAGGTAGAATGCCCCTGGGTTCAATCCCCAGTACCACAAAAATAAAATAATAAAATAAAATAAAATGCTGCTTTCTTAGCCATGCATGGTGGTGCATGCCTGTAATCCCAGTACTTGGGAGGCTGAGACAGGAGGATCGCAGGTTCGCGGCCAGCTTCTTCTACTTAGTGAGGCCCTCCACAACTTAGCGAGACCCTGTTTCAAAAATAATAAATAAAGCCGGGCCTGGTGGTGCATATGAAATGCCAGGTTCGTGATCTCACCAAGGACTACCAGGGAGCCTTTCCGATGCAATAAACACGAGGGTGATCTACTCAAGCTCAAGCTCGGGCTCCCAACGTGCACCAACGCAGTGGTCACGGAGCTTCACATACTTGTCATCCCAGTACTTGGGAGGCTGAGACCTGAGGAGCCGGGTTTGCGGCCAGCCTCAACTACTTAGCGAGGCCCTCGGCAACTTAGTGAGACCCTGTTTCAAAATAAGGAATAAAAAATAGGACTGGGGGTGTAGCTCGGAGGTAGAACACCCCTGGGTTCAATCCCCGGTACCGTGAAAAAATAAATAAATGTATAAATACATAAAATAGAGCTGGGGGTGTAGCTCAGAGGTAGAACGCCCCTGGGTTCAATCCCCAGTACCACACACACACACACACACACACACACACACACAAAAAAAAAAAAGGTATCACCATATTAAAAACAATATGCAGGTTCCTCAAAAAATAAAAAATAGGATTAACATGTGACCCAGCAATCCCACTACCTGGTATCCATGCAAAGGAAAGGAAACACGTTGAAGACACACCTGCAGTCTCACGCCAACTGTGGCGTTTCTCACCTAGCCACGCTAGGGCATTAACGGACATGTCCAGCAAGGGAATGATGGACAGAGAAAAGGTGGTCTACGCACACAGTGGAATACTGCTCAGCCTTACAAAACGCTACAACAAGGATAGACCTGGAAAACATATACTCAGTGAAATGAGGCAGGCACAGAAAAAAATATCGCCTCATTTCACTTCTATGTGGGATCTCAAAAAGCTGAGCTGCTAGAGGCTGGGGGTGGGGAGAGGGTGGGGTAGAGAGAGATGTTGGGTAAATGCTACAAAATCTCAGTTAAATAGGAAGAACAAATTCAAGAAAACAATCATATAACTTAGTGACTATAGTTAACAATGCATACTTTAAAATTGCTAAGACGGTAGGTCTTAAATGTTCTCATCACAAAAAGTGACTAAGTGTGTGGGGTAATGTATATGCTAATTAGTTCAATTAACCATCTCCCGATGTCTACATATTTCTTTTTTTTTTTTTTTGCGGTACTGGGGATTGAACCCAGGGGCATTCTACTCTGAGCTACACCCCCAGTCCTATTTTATTCTTTATTTTGAAACAGGGTCTCACTAAGTTGTGGAGGGCCTCACTAAGTAGCTGGGACTGGCCGCGAACCTGCGATCCTCCTGTCTCAGCCTCCCAAGTACTGGGATTACAAGCATGTACCACCACGCCCGGCTTACATATTTCAAAATAATGTACTATATGTGATAAATATATGTAATTTGTATTTGTCAGTAAAAAATAAAAATGCCAATTCAATGGCAGGGACTTTTATCCCTTTGCTTTGCTAATTTATGCCCAGTAGCTGGGAAGATTAGAGGCTGCAGGCTGGCTCTCAATAAAAGCCTGCGGAATGGGGGGTACGGGGAGACCCGCCTGTGAAGGACTGTCGTTTCTCACAGTTCTCCCAGCCCGCTTGAGTCCCCTCCCTGGGCCCTGTAGATTTTTAAGCGTGTGACTCTTACTCTTTTCCTGCTACTTGTCTTCTACTTCCTGGTATCACATTAATCTTTCACTGGTATAGTATCAAAAAAGCATGAGTCATAATTATAGTCCACGGAAATCACCTCCTATCTTCTCTTTTTTTCTCCCAGGGATAATCCCCGTGTGTGTGTGTGTGTGTGTGTGTGTGTGTGTGTGTGTATGTGTGTGTGTGTTACAGGGGATTGAACACAGGGGCATTCTACCTCTGAGCTACACCCCCAGCCCTATTTTATTTCAAAACAGGGTCTCGCTAAATTGTGGAGGCTGGCCTTGAACCTGTGATCCTCCTCTCTCAGCCTCCTGAGGACTAGGACTGCAGGCATACAGCACCCTGCCTGGCTTGGGATAATCCCTTTGAGCACAGTAGAATCCCTGTGGCCTTCTGTCAAAAGTGTTTCCTCCCTCCGGTCTCCCCACGCCTCCTTCCCTCAGTGGCTGCCCACTATACAGGAAAGCTCGGAATCTCTCTTTTTGGTGCCTGGCAGACGGTCCACTGCGGCAGGGCAGATGAAGGGCACCTCTGCTGCGCTGCCCTTCGGCCTTCAGCCAGCCTGAAGGGCCCACTTGCAAGGTGGAGACTTCGTAGCTGCCTGGACCCTTGTTCTTTTAAACACTTAAACAGAATTGCCACATCCTTCCTGAAGCTCGTGTTTTGATTTAGTACTGGTATAAAAACGTTATCTTTGCAGATGAATGTGCGTGTTGTACAAAATATTTCCACTCTTTTCGCTGCAGTTAAAACCCGACTGAGCCATCGTCTTTGTTGCCTCCATATGTAAGCTGATCAATTCCAGAGGCTGAAATTCCTTTGGTCTTTCCGGGTTGGATTCTGTTCGGTTTTATCCTTCAGTGACTCATCTTAAATTACATCTTAACTTGTAAGCCCCCTCATTCCTTTCAATAGATGGAAGAATGGATTTTTTTTTTTTAGCCAAAACTCTTCCAGGAATTTTTGCCACTTTTCACATTCTGTGAAACTTAGCCATTCTCCTCCCCAACAGTAACTGCACAGGGAACGCGGAGTGAGAAACGTCACCAACGATGGCTGCTTCTCTGCAATGCCCTGGGACTGCTCCTGAGCTCAGAAATGTCGATGCAATCTCTCAATCTCTCAATCTCTCTCTCTCTCTCTCTCTCTCTCTCTCCTTAGTGAGGCCCTCCACAACTTTGTGAGACCCAGTTTCAAAATAAAGTATAAAAAAATAGGGCCGGGGGCATAGCGCAGAGGTAGAACACCCCTGGGTTCAATCCCTGGTAACGCAAAAAAAAAAAAAAAAAGAAATGTCGAGGCCAAGGCACCGGGAAGCGGACCTGAAGAGCCATGGTCTCTTTTACCATCTTTTTTTTTCTTTTTGTGGTACTGGGAATTCAACTCAGGGTCATTCTACTTCTGATCTACACCCCTAGCCCTTTTTAGAATTTTTATGTATTTATTTATATATTTATTTAGGCACTGGGGGATTGAACCCAGGGGCATTCTACCTCCGAGCTACACCCCCAGCCCTATTTTTTATTCTTTATTTTGAAACAGGGTCTCACTAAGTTGCTGAGGGTCTAAGTTGCTGAGGCTAGCCGGGAACCTGCGATCCTCCTGTCTCAGCCTCCCAAGTACTGGGATTACAAGCGTGTACCACCACACCCGGCTTCAAATTTTTTTGCTTGGAAACAGGGTCTCTCTGGGTAGCTGAGAGTCTCACTATGTTGCTGAGGCTGGCCTTGAACCTGCGATCCTCCTGCGTCAGCTTCCCAGGTACTAGGATTACAGGTGAGCGCCACCACGCCTGGCTGTTTTACTGTCTTGCTTGGGATGCTCCCTGCTCTAAGCAGCTGGGAGAGAAAAAAACCAAGAGCTAGGGAGATGGAGCCAGGAAAACCACAGGGAAGTACCTTTGGACAACATCCCAGGACAAAGTAGGTCTGGACTGGGAGAGGGGGAATCTATCTCTAAAGCTTCCTGCAATTTGGACACACGGTAGGTGTGTGTGTAGTGGTGTTATTTAGCAGTCTTTGTATTGAGAAACAAACATCTAATATTTCATACTCCCTAAATTTACTGTCACTTTATATTGGGAAGATCACATTTAGGGTTATGCTTAATATTTAAGCTCTTACTCAGATACCTTAAATTAAAACCTATGGTCCTTTGGTAAAACTTAAACTGTGCTATCATCTTACAAACAGAAGTATTGCAGAAGTATTTATTCAGCTGTGTGACAGACGGCAGGAGAGCCAGTTACCTTTTCTCTGGAGGGCAGGCCAAAACCCCTGATCAGTTCACCAGTGGACCTTCATCTGCCGCGATCATGGAAGCGCCTTCTTCTTAATTCTGTTTGGATTCGAAAAAAAAAGACAAAAGAGTGAAACAGTGGATAAAGCTAATCAGAAATCTATAATCTCAGCTGGGCGTGGTGGCGCACGCTTGTAATCCCAGTACCTGGGAGGCGGAGACCGGAGGATCGGGGTTCGCGGCCAGCCTCAGCTACTTAGTGAGGCCCTCTGCAACTTCGTGAGACTCGGTTTCAAAATACAGGATAAAAAATAGGGCCGGGGGTATAGCGCGGAGGTAGAACGCCCCTGGGTTCAATCTCCAGTACCGCAAAAAAAAAAAAAA
>PVJS01005735.1:49998-62978 GCA_004027185.1 Glis glis | reverse complement strand
TTTTGCGGTACCAGGGATTGAATGCAGGGGCGTTCTACCTCCACGCTACGCCCCCGGCCCTATTTTTTATACTTTATTTTGAAACCGGGTCTCACGAAGGTGCGGAGGGCCTCACTAAGGAGAGAGAGAGAGAGAGAGAGAGAGAGAGAGAGAGATACAGGGAGAGAGGGAGAGAGAGAGAGAGAGAGAGAGAGAGCTGAGGCTGGCCGCAAACCCAGATCCTCCGGTCTCCGCCTCCCAAAGTACTGGGATTACAAGCGTGCGCCACCACGCCCGGCTCTATTCAGTAATTTTTAAAAACTGTTATGCTTTTTTTTAACTACCAAAGTAGTGCTTATTATAACAACTCAAAAAACACAGAAGTAAGCTGGCAAGGTGTCACACGCCTATAATCCCAGTACTTGGGAGGCTGAGACAGGGAGATCCCAGGTTTGAGGCCAGCATGCAGTAACTTAGTGAGACCCTGTTTCAAAATAAAAATAAAAAGGGCTGGGAGTGTAGCTCAGTGGTAGATTGCCCCTGGGTTCAATCCCCAAGACTATTAAAAAAAAAGAAAGAAAGAAACTAAATTAAATCTAGTAATCCCTACCTCCCTGTCTTGTCCCCATTTAGAATAACCATTTCTAAAAATAATTTTCAGTTCAAAATAAATTTGATATCGATTTTTCATCCTTTTTGTTTTGCATATACACACACCCCATATGGGTACATATTGCATATACATTCTGTAACTCCCTTTCCTTCCCTCCTTCACTTAACGATAGAATGTAGACATCTTCTGAAGTCAGCACGTACCACCCATCTACGGGTTTCAGTAGCCCGTGGCTTTCCACAAGATGGGTGTGCTGTTTACCAACCATTCCCCGGCATAATCACTCAGTGTCTGTCTGGAGATGCTGCTGCAGGGAACAATCTTTTACATATAAATTTAAATACTGGTCCTTCTACTTCCTTTGGATAACGCAGTGGCAAAACCTCAGCAGTTTATAACCCAGGAGGGGGCAAGGCAAAGGCCAAATAAACAGTAATACATAGGATGCACCAACCTCTATTTCCATGCCCGCCACGTAGCCGGCATTTCGGTGGCGGTGCAAGCCACGAATGTGAAAGAGTCTCCGACTGACCTCGAGCAGTTCAGCTAAGCAGCATATGACTCAGTGTCAAAAGCAATGTTACAAATGGTATCTATCTCAGTATTAGGTCTAGGCTGAAATCTTCCTAATGGTGCTGGAAGCCGGCCTCTACTGCAGCCCCATATTCCGTCAAGTTCAGTTGACGCTGCAGCAGTTTCGCATAAAAGTCTTTTCATAGCCAGGCGTGGCAGTGCACACCTGTAATCCCAGGAGTTGGGAGGCTCAGACTGGAGGATTGCAGGTTTGAGGCCAGCCTCAGCAACTTAGCAAGGCCCTCAGTAACTTATCAAGACCCTGTTTCAAAAAAATAATTTTTTTTAAGGGCTGGTGTGTAGCTCAAAGGTAGAATACCCCTGGATTCAATCCCCAGTGACAAAATAAATGAATAAACACACAAATAAATAAAATAAAAAGTCCCTTATGCAGCTTCCTTCCAATCATTTCTGCAGTTAAAAAAAAAAAAAAAAAGAAAAGAAACTCCCAACTGATTCACACAGGAGAAGTTAACTTGCCTTTTGAATGCGGTCCGTAATTTCTCTGATTGCTCACAATTTGCTCCACTATTTTCTTCCAGAAGCTAAAAGTGAAAAAGAAAAGTTTGCCCAGCAGAAAACCCTGTTTCTTCTGACAGGCCTTTGACACACATTTCAGCGATGTGCTCACAAGTAGATACTGAACGGCTGCACGGAAAGTTACTAAACCAAGTGAAATCACAAAATAACTTTTGAAAGCGCATTAAGCAGGATTCAACAAATTCTTTGTTAGGCAGCTGTGAAATAGTGTCACCAGAATTGTTTTTACTCTTGGTGATTTTACTGCAAAATATATATATATATATGTTTAAGTGGTGTGGTACCTATGGAGGTGTGCGGCGCAAACCGACTTGGAGAAATAACTTGCTGTTTAGCTGTTGGGGGCGCGGTTAGCTGACAGCCCCCAGCTGGCTGCAGTGCCTTCTGGGTCTGCCTCGGCTTTCCTGCAGAGACCTAGCTCTTCCAGGCAGCTCCCAGCCAGTGGCTGAGCCGGCGGGGCTGTTAGGACCTGGCTCTTTCTGGATCGGGACCTCTTTTCTCCTGACCTCTGGTTAGGTTGGCTGAGATCTTGTCAGGTCCATAGGAGCCATATCTGCATGGCAACCGGGGGCTCTCCTTGCCTGATCCTGCTTCCTCACCCTTTAGCTCTCACAGATAAACCTCTTCCTTTCCTAACTTCTCAGTAACCATTTCTGGAGGAACCCAATAGACGCGAGTGGATGCAATGTAGGAACAAAAACAGTCTAGGTTTCCTTCAGAGGGTTAAAGTACCTAAACATATCCCCTATCCCCTGGACATTCCTGCACCAGGCTGTGCTAAAAATGAATTATGATTCTGCCAAAGGAAAACTGACCGATTCGTTTGAATTATTCAGCAGGGACACAAACGAACAATTAAATGTGGGGAAAAAAACTCACATGTATTCTGAAATCCCACTTTAGTTACTCAAGATCTGAGTTCAGGAACATGTTTTAGTATTCCTTTTGTGTTTTGCCTGAACTGATTAGAGCCAAGACATCATAGTTACAATGAGAAAATGGTGTTCCGATTTCTGCCACTTTAATAATTGCAAGTCCACTTTGAGCGCCATTGTTTTTTTTTTTTTTTTTTGTACTGGGAATTGAACCCGGGACATTCAACCTCTGAGCTAAATCCCCAGCCCTTTTTATTTTTTAATTTTGAAACAGGGTCTCCCTAAGTTGCTGAGGGCCTCGCTACCTCGCTGAGGTTGTCCTCAAACCCGTGATCCTCCTGTCTCAGCCTCCGAAGTACTGGAATTGCAGGACTGCACCACCACATCCAGCGCGCCATTGTTCTTATTGTTCTTGATAAGATGACCTCCCTTGTAGTTCCAGATTGAAAAGGAAGAGGATACTCACTGCATTCTTGCTGTTGCAGGAGAGTTTGGAGAGGTCTACAAGGGGCGTCTGAAACTGCCGGGCAAGAGGGAAATCTACGTGGCCATCAAGACCCTGAAGGCTGGGTACTCTGAGAAGCAGCGACGGGACTTCCTGAGCGAGGCGAGCATCATGGGCCAATTCGACCACCCCAACATCATTCGCCTGGAGGGCGTCGTCACCAAGAGCCGGCCCGTCATGATCATCACAGAGTTCATGGAGAACGGTGCCTTGGATTCTTTCCTCAGGGTAAGAACAACTCGGGGATGCAGATGATGTTAGAAACCAGTGTCCCCTGAGGATAACCTGCCGTTCAGGAGGCGCCTGCTCCAGTGCGGGTAGGTGTTGTAGACATTAGCAAGGTGAGTGGACGTGGGCTGCTAAAAGGAGAGGACAAAGCAGAGCTCTTGGACTCCTCAGAGGCAGGACGGCATGCAGGAGCCCCGCAGTGAGTGCCCGCTGAATGCATAAAATGAGCAAGTCAAAGAATGACCATTGGCCTCTGCATGAATCACTGGGGCGGAAGAAGCTCTCGGCGGCTCCGTAGCCCCGTGTGATTCATGCAGACGCCAGCGGCTGCCTCTGCCTTTCGTCCGCACAGCCTCCCCCAGACCCCCGCCTGCTTTCTTCATGGGCAGTTCTGAAATAAAATGAGTTGCACTTTTCTGAAGCTTAGGCCACCTGTTCTCCCAGGAGGCACTTCCAGGCAGGGCAGGGGAGGACTCTGTCATAAGATCCAGAAGTCTTTTCCAGCATGGACGAAGGACTGTGACTCCCAGCCAACCTGCAGCACAGGTTGGGAGGACACCTGAATGCCTTTTGATTGGGAGAGTTGTAAAAGATCTTTGCCAGAACATTCACAATGGAGCCACGTAGAGGAGGGGTGAGCATGGTAAAGGTGCTGGTGTCCGGGGAGTGGCAGCCAGCTGAGCAGCTGAGCCTAGGCTGGGGAGCAGGAGCTGCCTCCGTCCAAGAGGCTCAGTGGGGACTGCTGCTGGGGAGCCTGAGAACAGGGAGCTCAGGGGCAGTGCCCCAGAATGGGTGGAGCCTTCTGAGGCAGGACTTCAGGGCGATATCCAGGAGCAGGCTGCAGGCATCATCAAAGCTACCAAGCAATAGCTGTGACTGCTGATCAAAGGCTCATGCACCCAGAGTTGGTGATTGAAATATTGATGGGTGATTGCTCTGGCCTGGCCTGTGCTGGAGGCTGGGCCTACAGAGGAGAAAGAAGCATTGCTGTAACAAATCACCCCCAAACTTTACTGGTTTAGCACGACAATGATGTATTTTGCTCGTGACCCTGCAGTAGGGACATGGTTTTATTGGTAGGGGTCGAGCTGCTCTGTTCCATGTGGAGTCAGCTGGTACAGCTCAGGGGCTGAGGCTTGGAATAGTCAGGAAGCTCGCTCATTCATAGATCTGGGAGTTAATGTGGTACCAGGTGGCGCCTTTCCAGGTGGCCTGCTTCGGCTTCCTCAGGGCAAAGGGGAAAGTGAAATCTATATCGCCCTGGTGACCTGGCCTCAAAAGTCACATAGTGTCACCACTACCACAGTCACAGGCCCACCCAGATCCAACGGGAGAAAACAGTCCCCTTGTTTTGATAGGGGGACAGTAACCCAATATCTTCTAACACTTACAAGATGGAAGATCTTGTCACATCCATCTCACGAAATACAACCGGCCAAGAAGTCTCTGCCCCAGGACCTAGCATGCACAGCATTTAGCTATCATCTGCCTACACTATACTTTTTGTTTCCATGAATGGAGTACGGAGATATCATAGAGAGGAAGGACTTAAATCTTCCTAGCGAGGCCAGGGGAGGTGTTAGAGAGCAGGAAGAATTTCTCTGATAGTAGAGAATGAGGAATTTGCCAGATCAGTTGGGGAACAGGCAGGTAGGATGACAAATCAGCAGAATAGTGTGTACAGAAGCCAAAGTAAGCCCAGCCTCTTGGGTAATCTGCCAGCAGTGGCATGGTGGTTCCAGCACCTAGGAGCAGAGCTTGGGGGCTGTAGTGTGGAAGGGTGGCTAGAGAACTTAGCTAGATGCTGCACATGCACACACACCACCAAAGCTACCTCTGCAGGGCAGCACAGGCTCCTTGCCTCGTCTGGGTCATTAGGCAGTGGTGGCTTTGGTTTAGGGAAGTCATGGTGGAGGTGATGGATGTAGATTAGGAGGTCCATGTACCTTGCCTAGTGCAGCCTCCTTGACCGTCTGGTTTATGCCTTCTGTTTAGAAACTTCAGTCATTAGCCTAGTTAGCTCCTGGTAACTTCTGGTTGAATGAAAATCATGAACAGTTATTCCTAGGACGAAATGTTAGGGACAGTCGGGAGAGATCTAGTCCTCCTATATGTACACAATGGCTCACTGTCCTCATAGCCGCAGCAGGGCAAGGTATGGTCTGTGCTTTCCTGGGGACATTCATTTGTGATCAGAGATCTTATGAAGATAATCAAATAGAAGGCAATGTTAGAAGAGAAAGGACTTCTGGACCAGCCTCAAGACCCTTTCAGGAGTCATTCATTTCCCATCAGCTTTCCTACCAGGCCGCTGACTATACTTCAGAGAAAGTCACCACATGATTTGGGGACTGTGATCAGACTCCCTCCCCAGGCCATGCAAGGGACAGGGAGATTCATCTAGGACGCCTACGAGAATCAAAACCCCACACCTCTGCTCCTCCTGGGGCCTATTGCAATCTGAGATCCAGGACAGAGAAGCATGCTGGACACCAATGTTTTTCATGATGATGAGACCCAGTGTTCAGTGGGAGAAAACCTAGGGGCAAGAGAGGAACACAGGAAAACAGAGGAGAGGGCCCAGCAAGAGGGTGGCGAGAGCAGGTGGTGCCAGGAGCGGAGGGGAAATGAAGCGTTTCTGACTGCTCGCACCGCATGGAGGCAGGTAATCTATAAATCTAATTTCAGCCTCACTACCGAACCCTGGAGCATAGCAACATTAATTGATGTATCTGCTGCTTGATAAAATTGAAAAAATAGGTCATCAGTTCAGTTCTACAGGGTCCATCTTCTGGGAAGGAGGATAATTTTAGGATCACCATTCAGAGAAGAAAAGGAAAAGGGTTAGTCCTCAATTCGATGCTACTGTTTCCTCCAACTCTCGGACATAGCAGCTTTGGAGAATCCTCACAATTCTAGCCCTGGTTCAGGGCACTGGGATCCAGTCAGTATATTGGACATGACTTCTCATCAGCCACTTCCTGTTCCTCTCTAATTTCTGAACTTAGAATTCCTTACATTCTAGAAAGATTGGAAACACTGCTATTCTTTTAACCACACACTCAGTGGGTGGTTCATTATTATCACCTTTTTTTTTTGGTGACTGATATTTCAGTCAGTATTCTCACCGCTGTGACCCCAAATACCTGATGACCACAACTTAGAGGAAGAAAGATTTATTTGCTCACAGTTATGGAGATCGCAGTCCATGTTAGGCCTGCTTCCAAGCAGGAGCTGGGGCTGAAGGTCCTCATAGCTTCATAGCAGGGAGCAGAGAGAGCAAGGGATAAGGAATACACACTCACACACACACACACACACACACACACACACACACACACACAGTCCCCAAGGCTACACCCCCAGTCATGTACCTTCTCTAGCCACCTGCCTAAGTTAATACTCAGTAAATTTATTCAAATTATTAATTCTTCAGTGGACTTACCCACTGATGAGATTAGAGACCTGATTCAATTTTTTCACCTCCAAATATTTTTACATTGCTGATCCATGAGTTTTTTCAGGGGGCATTCCATATCCAAACCCTAAGAGCTGAACCATGGATTGTGTAACATACACACCCATGGTTAAGTATTTCCTCCTTGGCACTCAAATCCAAGGGACTCAGTCTGCTGGTTCTTCTCTGATCTTAGGAACAATTCATGAAGCACCAATCAATGCCTCTTGCCTTAGTTAATGCCAGTATTTGGGAGGCTGAGACAGGAGGATTGCAGGTTTGAGGACAACCTCTGCAATGTAGTGAGACTCTCAGCAACCTAGAGAGATCCTGTTTCAAAAAACAAAAATTAAAAAAGGCATGGGGTTGTAGCTCAGAGATAGAATACCCCTGGGTTCAGTCTCCAGTACAGAGAAGGAGAAGAAGAAGGAGGAGGACAACAGGTTCCATAAGGCCTTCCTGCCGGAAGCATGACCTGTGGCTGCCTCTGGTTCATTCACAGACAGCCATAACTAGAACACTCTTGGAAGTCACTGAATAACACTGGGACACTTCTCATTAGAGAAGCTCATTCCTGGGCTGAAGGTATAAGATAGCCGCCCAGATGTAGGTAGGGAACACCAGATTGGAAGTCCTGAGATGAAGGTACCGCCCTGCCTTCTGCTATGTGACACTCGCTCTGTGGCCTCAAGCAAGTCCGTTAACTCAATTTTCCAATCTATAAACTAAAGGCATTGAGCTGGAAGAGCTTGAAAGTTCTCTTTCAGTTAAAAAAAAAATCTGTGATTCATTCTCTTCAAACAAATCAAATAAGGGTTTCATTTCCTGAAGTGGATTTGTCAATGAAAGTTGAAATACCTAAATCCTTCCTGTCTAATATAAGGGGCAGCAAGTAGCTTCAGTGAGTTTTCAGAAAAGCAATTTCAGCAGAAAGCACGTCATGAAGGGAAGAAAGTTTAAATCACTCTGCCCAGGTCTGTATTTCTTCTCTATACTATTTTTACCATGTGCTCAGCATGGAGTCAGGCTCTTTCCCAAAGTCACTAAGAAATCTGTTGGATGCTGACGTGTTTTTGTTTTTGTTTTTTTCTGTCTTGCTTATTTTGTATGCTGATGTTCATATCTCTGGAAGTTCTTGGGGAGTTGTACCAATGAACCGAGCATGAGATAGCCGAACATGTCAGAAAATCTTCATATGTTTATATCTTTAGATTCCACCAAGATTATGAATTCAACAGACAGGACCCTGCCTATGGCGATAAGTGGTTCTGCAGACCCTAAGGAAAATACGTTGCACATGGCAGAGTCTGCATATGCCAGTGGATGAGGCTCTGGACAGGAGTTAAAGACCAGATAACAGTAGCATGCTTAATCAGTCGCGGCCCTTCTCCCTTCGAAGCTTACACACAGCATTTGAGGTAGCCATTACCAGTCAATCAGAGATGGGATGTCGGTGGAGAGGCAATTTGCCATTCCGGATTTAGATTCCTGCTATCACTCAAAACCACTGATTTAAGGCTGATCACATAAACTTTCTGGACCTCCTTTATTTTGTCTATGAAAACAATAAATATTCCCTGCCTCGCCTACTCCATGGGACCAGTTTTAAGGCTCAAAGCAGATTCTGTGGAGTATGACTTGCCAATGTCAAAGTCAAATAATGGAAGCAATCAATGTTTGTTAACTAATTGATCCAAACTTCAGGCCTGCATCATTAAGTCTTGATCACTCACTGCTATGGTTGGGAGGGTGGAAGGGGAGCTATTACAGATGTCTACCACTGCCTGTGAGCATAAAAGCCACTGTAAAATGGGTTCTCTAAGTACAATGGCCATAGGATGTCACCTCAACACACCCTGGAAGCCACGAGGAGCCCAGAGGTCTGGCCTCAGGTGTCCTCAGTCTCAACATACACATTTGCAGTACGGGGAAGAGCTGACTTGAAGGACATGATGGCCCTGCTGATCATAGCGTTGACCATTGCTGCCATCTTCCTATCCACAGGGCACTGAGAGAAGCCATTTAACCTCACCAAAACCCTACACAGAATTGGCGTAAGGTTCTTATTTTTATTTATTTACTTAATTTTTTATGGTTGGTACTGGGGATTGAACTCAAGAGCATTCTACCTCTGAGTTGCATCCCCACCCCTGTTTTGTTTTGTTTTTTTTTTTTTTTGAAACCAGGGTCTCACAAGGTTGCTGAGAGTCTGGCTATGTTGCTGAGGCTGTCTTTGAACCTGCAATCCTCCTGTCCCAGCCTCCCACATACTGGGATTATAGGCATGCGCCACCATGCCTGGCTGCAAGGTTCTTACATTACACATATGGAAATCACTGGAGATTAAATAACTTGCCCAAGCTCACATGGCCAGTAAATGGCAGGGCCTGGATCCAAGCCCTGTCGATCTCAGAAACTACAAGGATGACTGATCCCCATTTTAAAACAAATAAGATTACAAAGCATCTCTAGGAAGACTTCAGTGACCTAAAGCAAAACTGTGGCCACATGGCCACATGCACTTTCCACATTGCTCTTCTCCAAGCCGTTGATGGCCACCACCAGCGCCCTCCCAGAAATGTCAGCTTCTTGAGGGAGACGCTCATCTTTAACCACATTGTTGCCTACACCTGCAGAAAGGAAATAACAAACCGAATGGAAAAAATACAACCCGCGTGACTTGCAGCTGAGCTACATTTTTGTCATCTACAGAAGCGGCGTGACAACGTTCCAAGGAGGCAAATCCCCAGAGACCTACTTGGAGAAAGCGCCCGCCTGGTGCCAGCGAAAGGCTGGCTAGCTTTGGGAGGAGGTGTTGATTGAAGTTCATTAGTGAAAAGGAGGATTCGCATCACTCACTGCACATCCAGCCTTCACAGATGGGCAACATGTGCTGAAAACCAGCCGGAGTTTCCAAAAGCGGTTCACCACTTGCTTATGGAGCTGGTTAGAAGAAAATGTTACAGAGAAAGCCTTCTGGGCGGATTGGGAAGTGGTTAGGATTTGAGTTAGAAGCAGCCTGGGATGTGGGGTGTGTCAAACCCGGTATGTTTGGGGGCCCTCCCTCTGCCAGTGGTCTCACTGAAGGAGTTTGCTTTTCTCCTTCAATGGATCAGGGACATGACCCCACCCCGACCCCCAGAAGATGGATCCAGGCTTGCGATCCTGCGTGAGGAACGGAGTCTTCAACAACTTATGCGATGGCTGTTAGATTTCTCAATTGCTGGTGTGTTCTCTAATAAATGGGGTATTTTTATGACAAGTCTTTTATGCTTCCTTATGTTTTGCACAGGAAAAACTGCTTTTGTAGAAGCATGTGCATTAAAGGTGCGCTCACACATGTATAAATGAGGTAGTGTATGTGAGTGCATGTGTAACATCTGGTGTCCTGTAGGTTGTTCGTAAATGGGAGCTCCTCACTCGATCGGTGCTGTCTACGTTTCACATGAGGACTCTGTAGCAGAAGGTGTGGCTGCCTTGCCCAAGGCCTGGGTTCAGCAGTGACTGACTAGACCCCAGGGGTCCTGCCTACTCCCACCTCACCTCCAACCAGAGCATCTGTCCCAGTGGGTTGTGCTCTACTTATAGAACACAGCTCATGGCCCTTTGGTGAGAAGCTGGGGCTTGACTAGATGGGAAAATATGTTCTCAGCAGCATGGCCCAGGGTCTACCAATTTAACCCATGTGTGCAGAGCCAACACCCAGGATCTTTGGGCAGCAGGAAAAAGGCATGGATTCATTTGTCAAAGAGTCTGTCAGACCAGGGTAGGGCATTCAATCAAGAAACTGTGAGCCTCCCTCCAGTCACTGGAGAGAGGGCAGCACTGTGGGCCGGCAGGAGTAAGAGTTCCAGGTGCTAGACACTGTCTGTGAGCTTCTACCCCATGTGGCTATCCCAACATAAAGACCCACAATGCTAGAGCTACCCAAGAAAGGTGCCTTATATATTCAGTTTTGAAAACAGGAAGAGATGTGCTGATCATTCATTCAACCAAGGTGTACTGAGTTTCTCTGTTAAAGTTTCCAGCACTGATAACAGTGTGGCTGGCATGAGAAATGGGGTTCTTGTCCTCAAAGAGTTTAGAGACAAGCAGCAAAGGCAGACAGACAGACACACACATACACAAGATAAACACTTGGGATACGTGCTAAGAAGAATAATGACGTGCACTGAAAGACTGTAGCCAGAAAGTGGTAATTGCGTTGTGGGAGAGCGTAGTTAGAAGGATGTCTTCTCTGAGGAAGGGATATTTAAGGAGAAACCCAAAAGGTAAGTAGTATGGCTTATGTATAAGAACCCTAAGGCGGGCAGTGCTTGGCTTGGGAAGAGCTGAGATCACTGATCACAGTGACTTTACTTAGCACAGGAGTGAGGGGTCCTGTGGTCTCAGGGATGGCAGCCACTGATCCCAGGGGTCTTGCGGACAAACCACTAAGCAGTTTGGAGATTTTCCTTAATGCAATGGGAGGCTATTAGAGAGTTGAAGCCAGGGAGTGACATGGCCTGATTTATGTCTGTAAAAGATGGCTCTGGCTGCCACAGAAAGAATGGATTGCAGGGGGGCAGGTGCGCAGGGCTGTTACAGGTGATGGATGGCAATGACTGGGTTGGAATGGTGGCCATGGAGAGGGAGAGGAGTGGATGGGTATGAGATGTAATTTGGAGATGGAATCGACGGGGCTTGGCAAGAAGAAAGCAGAGCGGTCAAGGAAAGGGATGGAGGTGGGAGGGGGAGGGACGAGGCTGCAGTGAGCTGAGTGCTGGGCACTGACAGAGCTGACAGGTAGCCGCCATGGCTCCCAGGCTTCTCTTTCACCACCCACCGAAGCCTGTCTTGATCCGATGCCTTTCATGTCTTATCGCAGCAAAATGACGGACAGTTCACGGTGATCCAGCTGGTGGGCATGCTCAGGGGCATCGCTGCTGGTATGAAGTACCTGTCTGAGATGAATTACGTGCACCGGGACCTGGCTGCTAGGAACATTCTGGTCAATAGTAACCTGGTTTGCAAGGTGTCTGACTTCGGCCTCTCCCGCTACCTCCAGGACGACACCTCAGATCCCACCTACACCAGCTCCTTGGTGAGTCTCTCTTGGTGCCCTCTGGGGAAGCATGGCATGGGTAAAAGATGGTTGCAAGTGGCTGGGGATCTGTTACGGGGTATATGGGAAGGGACTGGGATTTGAACTGATCTCACGGGGAGAGCCAGATACCGGGAGGACCATCCACTCCGGAGAAACGATAGCAGCCAATTGCCCAGGCAAGCATTGACGCATTGGAGCATCGGCTGTTAGGAAGGGTCTGTGTCCACTCTGAAGCCATGGTGTTCTTCGGCCAGTGGGAAGAGGAAACTTTGGAACAGATGGTTTTGGAGAATCCAAACAGGTGAATGGTGGCATCAATGACACCTGTCAGCAGGAAGCAGGCTTTGGGCATAGTTCAGGTTTTTGGTCCCCACTTGCATTGGGCACTATGTCACCAGGTAGACTCTTGGTCTCCCTCCCTTTTGTTTCTCTGTTGCTTCCTTTTAGTCCCCATTTGCATTGGGCATTATGTCACCAGGTAGACTCTTGGTCCCCCTCCCTTTTTCTTCTCTGTTTCTTCCAGATAGTTTCAAGCACCATCTACATGACGAGTACTTTTAAATTCGAATTTCCTGTTCAGCCTCCCCCTCCACATCCTGAGCAGCTCTAATCATCCATATCCAACTGCCTCGCTCACACAATTCCATTTAGAACTTTAGCAAGTCCAAAATAGAGCTCAGGATTTGCTCTCCAGTACCCACTCCCTAATCTCTCCAGCTCAGTAGTTGGCACCACCAAACCAAAGATGGAAACCAAGGAATATTCCTTGATTTCTCCCTGCGCCTCAACTTCCATGTGCAATCCTTCAGCAACTCCTATGGGTTCCTACAGAATCCATCCCCTTCTCCCTTTCTACTGCCACCATCCCACATGCAAGACACCATTTTCTTTTGTCTGGATTGTTACAGTGATTTCCTAACTAGCGTCCCTGATTTCTACTTACCTCCTTCTGTCCATTTCCAACAGCATCCAAAGTGATTGTTTTATCTACCTCGTGTGTGTGTGTGTGTGTGTGTGTGTGTGTGTGTGTGTGTGTGTGTTAGTTTAGTGTTACTGGGAATTAAACCCAGTGGCATTCTACCTCTGAACTATACCCCCAGACCTTTTTTTTTTTTTTTTTTTTG